>NQII01000646.1:720971-738612 GCA_002778355.1 Clitarchus hookeri
ATATGAATAAATATAGAAAAGAAAATAAATGTGTTTTGTTTTTTAAATTTCTATCGGCTAAGAAATGTATCGACCATTATGGATGTTATTGCTCTTTTAATGGGAGGTTTGTTCTCCATGCACGCATGCCCAATGCATGTATGCACATTCATGCATGCACATGCATGCATGCCCCATGCATGTATGCACATTCATGCATGCACATGCACGCATGCACATGCATGAATGCATGTTATATTATCATGTGAAAGTGAAAATCATATTTTCTAAGATGTGATAGCTTAAATAGTGTAACATGCAAAAATCGACTCGCATGCATGTACGCACGGATGTACGCATGGACGCAAACAAGCTATACGTCTACGCTGGAATAATAGTGTTTAATGAGTAGTAGTAGATAAATGTATGTTCTGTGCAAGGCTGCAGGTTGGGGACCGGGTGACAAGGGTCGTCAGGCGGGGGATGAGGGATGAGCTAAGGGGCATCGAGCAGGCGATGCAGGATTATTTTCCTATTCAAAAAAATTCTAAAATTAAAATTTTTGAAAAAATTGACCTTGACCTTGACCACAAAAAATAACAGAAAAATTCGTTATACCTTCACGACTAAAGATGGGAGCATGCTCCCATCTTCAGCATATATGATGTAGAATCTTTGTCATCATCGGAGCCATAAAAGTCTTAAGACCTTCACGGCTGATGATGGGAGCATGGCATATTTGGCTTCGATGATGACGAATCTTCGACATCATCGAAGCCGTGAATTTCTAAAGATTTTTCTGTGATTTTTGGAGGTCAAGGTTAAGGTCAATTTTTTTTTCAAGATTTTTTAAAATTTTGAAATTGTTAAATTAAAAAAAATAAATTTTTCCTTTGTTAAGAAGTAACCCCGCTTGAAGACCCATCGCTCGTCCTTCATCCCCCGCCTGACGCCTTCTTGTCCTCATGTAACCAGCCAGCAGCCTGGCGCAGAACCTACATTTCCCTACTACTACTCATTAAACGCTATTATTCCAGCGTAAACGTATCATGTGCTTGCGTCCGTGCGTCCGTCTGTGTGTACGTGCGAAGTGATCATTTCATGTTACAATATGTCTTTTAAAGCTATCACATCTTCGAAAATTTGATTTACACTTTGCACATTATAATATAACACACATGCGTGGATGTGTGACTAACCCCTAATCAAAAGAGCAATAACATCCATAACAATATATACATTTCTTAGCCGATAGGAATTATAAAAATTCATAAAAAACATTTTTTCTTTTCTATATTTATTCATATTCTTAACAAATCATATACCTGCATATATTTTCAATACACTGAAGAGCCANTTTTTTCTTTTCTATATTTATTCATATTCTTAACAAATCATATACCTGCATATATTTTCAATACACTGAAGAGCCAAAAAAACTGATATAGGCGTGTGTATGCAAATAACCGAGGAATGGAACCAATCAGAATAACTCGATGTGGTCGGCAGATAGATTGGTTACTGCTGCTACAATGGCACGTTATCAAGATTTAAGTGAGTTTGAACGTGGTGTTACAGTCGGTGCAGGAGAGATGGGATACAGAATCTCCGAGGTACCGATACAATTTTGATTTTCGAGTATGACCATTTCACGAGTGTACCGTGAATATCGGTAATCCGGTAGAGCAACACATCTTCAACATCGCTGCGGCCGGAAAAAGATCGTGAAAGAATGGGACAAATGACGACTGGCACGAATCATTAAACGTGACAGATGTGCAACCCTTTCTCAAATTGGCGCAGATTGTATTTGTGGACTGCCCTGCAGGATTCATGGTGTGAATTGCCTCCTGCATACCTTCAGACATTAGTCGAGTCCATGCCGGTCGTCTGGCGACACTTCTGGGTGCTCGGGGGGCCTTACACGATATTAGGCTGGTGTACCAGTTTTTTTGGCTCTTCAGTGTATATCATACAATATATACATTAGCTCTGAGTTCATCATTAATCATATTTATCTCTTCGCTAACAGAAAGATATCCACTTCAATATTATGCAACAACCACCTGTAGTCTATCAACCATGTCATTGGTTTCTTCAGAAAATAAGTAGCTAGACTTCACGACACTCTTCGCAGAAGTTTCACAATACACGTCTGCGTCTATGTTCTTCCGTGATGAGTAGTTTGTGAGATACCTCTGGGCCAGAGTACTCGGTTCGAATTTTCGTTTCTTCTGTCCCAAATTGAAGTAGCTCTTATTTTCAGCAACATGTTTACGCTTTTGCATGGCAAATGTCAGCACTTCATTGGTAGAATATGCTGTAGACTTGGAGGACACTAACTCGTTCTCATTGTTCTGGTTAGTTGTAAATTCTTTCTTCGCCGATGGTTCACACTATACATCAGTATCTATGTTCTACTGTGTTGAGTAGTTTGTGAGATACCTCTGAGCCGTATTACTTGGTTCGAATCTGCGTTTATTCTGTCTCAACTTCAAGTAGCCGTCTTCTTCAGCATCGTGCTCACGCTTTTGCTTTGCAGACGTAGTCACTTTATCATCGTCAGTAGAATATGCATATTTCACATCATCACCAGCAGACTTGGTGATCACACTTCCGTGCTCGTTGTCCTGGATAGTTGTAACATCTTCGTTTTTCATCTTACATGCTAGCAATACATGTTTGTTGTTCACATCGTTGGACAATCTGTATGGTTTGCACTCTTCATAGAAAATGTCTGCAACAGTCGTATTTTCTTCTTCAAAAAATGTTTTGGAGCTTGATGCATGTCCGGATAATGTTATGGGCGATGGAACAATCAATATTTTACACGTCGAATATGTATGATGGCCAATCATTGTATTGTATTGCGTCAGTAATTTCAATGCTTGCTGTCTTGTGCCAAGTAAAGGTGTGTTACCTTTACATATACCAGTATGTGTCTTTAGATTGTCGGTTTCTTTTGACACTCACTCTATTCATGTCGTCAAGCATTGCAACTTTTACTTAAGGTCTTGTAACATAACTGCATTGTTTTCCATGTAATTGTTGAACACTTGGTGAAGTTTTGCATGTAGGCATATACGCCATTCTCAATTGCACATTCTACGCACTTTTCATCATCTTCAAGTATATGCAAACTTAAACACTGTACTACTATGCAGTGCGGACTCCTCCCCTCTGCATGCTCCACTACAACGTAGACTCTTTCGCAATGCGAACTCCTCCACGATACCATCTTCACATAGTAGTGTTGCTGCGTACTCCACTACAATGTAGACTCCTTCACGATGCGGACTCCTCCACAATACCACATTCACACAGAAGTGTTGCTGCATACTCCAATACAATGTAGACTGCTTCACGATGTAGACTCCTCCCCAATACCACCTTCAGACAGTATTGTTGTAGCGTACTCCACTACAATGTAGACTCCTTCACATTGCAGACTCCTCCCCAATACTACAAAATGGCTTTCTGGCGTATTTTACATCTTCGCTCGAGACGATGTTCACTCTGCAATGTTTGAATAACAACTAAGTCGATTCCAGCAATTTCATATGTTATATATATATATGCACAAATCTTCATATTTGGTAAGTGGGATTTAAGCTTTTTTTTATGTATTAAAAATCTATCGCTTAAAACAAAAAAAAAAACAGTTTCATAATTTTGCAGTAAATTTTAAAACAATCTAAGAAACATCAAAAGACCTTCGCTTCGACAGAGATAAATGTGTGTGTGTAAGTTCACGTAAGTATGCATGTGAGAGTGCATGTGTTCATGGTGCACGCATGTGTGTGTGCATCCATGNAATTTTGCAGTAAATTTTAAAACAATCTAAGAAACATCAAAAGACCTTCGCTTCGACAGAGATAAATGTGTGTGTGTAAATTCATGTAAGTATGCATATAAGAGTGCATGTGTTCATGGTGCACGCATGTGTGTGTGCATCCATGCATGTGTGTGCGCGCATGTGTGTGTGCGTGAATGCATGAATGTACATGTGTGTACATGCATGTGTGTGCGCAAATATGTTTGTATGCATGCATATGCGCGCACATGTGTGTGCATGTGCGCACATGTGTGTGCGCGCAAATATATGTNGCATGTGTGTGTGCGTGAATGCATGAATGTACATGTGTGTACATGCATGTGTGTGCGCAAATATGTTTGTATGCATACATATGCGCGCACATGTGTGTGCATGTGCGCACATGTGTGTGCGCGCAAATATATGTGTATGCATGCATATGCGCGCACATGTGTGTACATGTGCGCACACGTGTGTGTGCGTGCATGTGTACATGTATGTGTAGAGACAATGTTTAATGAGACTGTATGACTCGTCTCTCACAGCCTACATTTCCAGAAGGTTGTGACCTTCAGCGTACATTTTAATTGAAGTTTATGTATGACTTGTCCAGCTGCTGTGACCTTCAGTGTACATGGTACTTCCACCTTGTTTAGGATTAGTCTCGCACCCGACATACTTTGTGAGTGTACATGCGTGCATGTGTGTGTGTATGCATGCATGAATGTGTGCATGTGCATGTGAGTGCACATGTGTGTGAGTGTATGTGCATGTGTGCACATGTGTGTGCATGCATGCTTATGTGTGCATGTGTGTGCATGCATATGTGCGCATGTGAGTGTACATGCATGTGTGTGCGCATGGTGTGTATACATGCATGCATGTGTGTGAATGTATGTGTACATATGCATGTGTGTGCATATGCATGTGAGTGTGCATGCATACACATGTGTGTGTGTGCGCATGTGCATGTGTGTGTGGATGGATGTGTGCATGAGTGTATGTACATGCATGTGTGTGCATGCATGTGTGCATGCATGTGTGCACATGCATGTGCATGTTTGTGTGCATGCATATGTGTATGCATGCATGTGTGTTTTCATGCATGTGTGTGCATGCATATATATGTGCAAGCATCTGCATGTGTGTATGTGCATGTGTGTGAGTGTGTGCATGTGTGCATGCATGTATATGTGCATGTGTGTACATGTAATTGTGCATGCATGCACATGTGCATGTGTGTGTAGAGGGAATGTTTAATGAGACTGTACGACTAGTCTCTCACATGGAAGGAATATGAGGAAACTTAGGTGCAATGACAGAGTATGTGACACGTCCCAGTCAGGACGATAGGTGAAAGGAAACCGAAAGGAATTTGGGAAAATCGAGGTGGAATGGTTGAGTATGAGACTCGCCCCTGCCAGGACGTCAGGTGAAAGGTGCTCAGAAATAATATATTAAACTGGGGTGGAATGTTTGTTATACTGATCGGGGCGGTCTAGTCTTGTCTAGCATCGTCTAAACCATCGTACAGCACCTGACACTTGTGCAATATGTGCTGGTTGGTGAGTGTTAAAAACTGGTTTCCTTTATCTTTTATTTTTATTTTTTACATATGTTTTGAATCTGTATGACTATACTGCACGTATATGTGAGTGTCCTGCATGCCAGAATTCAGTGATGTATGTCGACACGGGTTCACCTAGCATGCGACAATGGTAATGCAAACGGTTTTGTCGCCACTCCCTGCCAGATGGTAGGGGAAACAAAGATGGCTGAAGGCCATCGTGGTCCCAGCAGATGCTGTGTGACCTTGGAGCCTGACATAATTCTCTCTCAACTAGTGTTCTGTGTCATCCGTTCGACTGGCCAAGACCTGCACGGTGCTCACGTCGCTGGCCGGCCATCTGAGCTGCCTCACAAATTATACCCTGGCATATGAAAACGGTCGCGTTTCACTGCTAGTGTTGTACACTAAATGCAATGGTCTCGTTTCAATTTGTTTGTAAGGAATTTGTTTGCTAGTTTTTTTGTACTGGGCAGCACAGTCAGATATAGTATATCATTGTTAATTTTTTTTCTTTCTGTGCCTGGTTAAGGGTTACCTATGTTAGCTATGACACAGGCTGCCGACCCTTGTGTAGGACTGATGTTGATCGTTTATATTATCATATAAGTATTTTTTACAGTTACCACAACTATGTGCCTCATGTATGTATCACATTTGTATATATTTTGCTTTTAAATATGTATAGAGCATAAATGAGTTTGTGATACTTTTCGTTGTTCGGGGTGATGTGTATGTTACGATTTGGCGACTGTATCTTAAACGGGTTGGAAATTATGGCCAACTTTGCTTATAAGTTCTCATAGGACATAAATGACCCTGTGATAATTTTCGTTGTCAGGAATGATGTCTATGTTATGAATTTGGTGGTTGTACCATGAATGGTTCGAGAATTTTTGTCAACAATGCTTATAAGTACTTATAGTACATAATTAAGTGCGATAATTTTTGTTGTCGAGGGTGATGCCTTTGTTACGAATTTTACGTCGGTATCTTAAACAGTTAGGGTATTACGTCCAATCATACTTATAAGTATGTATAGTGCATGAATTACTGTGTGAATATTTTAGTTGTTGGGGGCGATGTCCATGTTACGAATTTGGTAACTGTATCTTAAACGGTTCGGGAATTACATCCAACTATGCTTATAAGTTTGCATAGGGAATAAATGACTATGTGATATGTTTCGTGGTCGCGGGTGATGCCCATGTTAGGAATTTGACGGTTGTATCACCCTCTAGCATGGAATGCAAGAGCATGAAGTAGTGACTAGTCGGGGCATCGTGGCAGGGATTTGGGAAGACTCGGAGAAAACCCACTAGTATGGAATGCAAAAGCATGAAGTAGGGACCAGTCGGAGCATCGTGGTAGAGATGTGGGAAGACTCGGAGAAAACCCACTAGTATGGAATGCAAGAGCATGAAGTAGGGACCAGTCGGGATGTTGTGGCAGGGAATTGGGAAGACTCGGAGAAAACACCCTAACATGGAATGTAAGAGAATGAAGTAGGGACCAGTCGTTGCATTGTTCAGGGATTTGGGTAGACTCGGAGAAAACCTCCCTACCATGAAATGGAAGAGCATGAAGTGGGGACCAGTCGGGGCAATCGTGGCTTGGATTTGGGAAGACTCGGAGAAAAAACCTTAGCATGGATTGCAAGAACATGAAGGAGAAACCTGTTGAGGTGTTGTGGCAGGGATTTGGGAAGACTCGGACAAAACTTGGTTGAGTTGTGCGGTGGTGCCCTTTATGATAGACCGCTTTCTTCGTTGAGGTGTGCAGCAGCGCCCTTTATGTTAGGCTGCTCGCTTCGTCGAGGTGTGCGGCAGCGCCCTTTATGTTAGGCCGCTCAGTTAGTTGAGGTGTGAAAAAAAATTTACCTTGACCTTGTCATAGGAAGGAATGTAGAAATAAAAAAATATAAAATAAAAGATATTTTGAACAAATTTACTTTGAAAAAAAATTTCAAAAAATGTTGAAATACATCACTGAAAAAAAATTTTACTGGACAATTTTTAATGAAATAATAAATTTTAGGGGGAAAACTTTTTTTTTCTTCGAAATTTTGGAAAATTAAAAAAAAAAGTAAATGGTTGCCATATGTACTGGCTGACAAAATGGCCGCCATCATGAATAAAAGAACAAGAATAAAATCGCCCGCAGAGACAACACCGACTCCTCCCGATGCCTCCCTGCGAGTCCAGCGTCCAGCGCCAGGCGCCAGGTGTCCTAGAACCGACTATTTATAACTACTGCTGACTTCAATCACTGGAAGGTGGTGGGTGCATTTTTCAATCCAAAGGGCATTACGCGAAACTACAGTGTTTCGCCTCCTGGGGTGGTAAATATAATATATTTCCTGGACCTTGGGTGTACTGGGATTTGCCAGTATCCTCTGAGCATGTCTAAAGTGAATATAATCGCTATTGTCTGCAGTCGATTATACAGCTTTTGTTTGTTAGCCACGGTTGTCTGAGGATAACCTCTTCCCCTAAATGTGGGGAGTTAAATTATTCTGTTTCTACTGTTTCTATATTCTAGACACTGGCAATGCGACAATTCCGTCTATGGCCAGTCGTGACTCATATTAGCCCATTTGGATTATTCAGGAGCTTTCCTTTATCTGCGTTTTCTGTTCGTGGGTTAGCAGCTGGCTTTGAATGAAATTTTTGGTGTGGCGGTGTCCAGAACGGCCTTAATATGGATGTTGTTGTTTGGACCTCAAACCGAGGAACATGTGCTCCAGGCATCATATTACTTAAGGTTTCGTTTGGTTTCACCCAAAACTTATGCCGGGAGTGGTGGGCGACTCATCCCAGCAGCAGCATTTCCCGATCCCTGTTCTGGTGACTCCCCTTCCATGTCGTAAGGGAGCAACTGGCTCAGCACAAGTCTGGTCCTTGATGGCTTTCTCCCTATCAGCTGCAATACAAGCTTTCAATGCGGAGCAATTGCGATGTAGGTGCCTCTCTGGCCAATACCAACACCTCGGAAAGTATCTCTCCTCTCCACTTCTGATGGGATTTTCATTCTCTGTTGATCGCTAGGGTGGTCTTTGGGGGGGGGGGTTGATGGGCTTGCTGGAGCATTTTCCTGCTCTTGTAAATCGAGTTCGGCTTCTCTCACTCTCTCTACTAGCTCCTGTATACCTGGTTGCCAGCAGGTGTCGAAGGGTACTCTGAATGACTGGTATTCACAATTTCGTAATAATATGCACACATTCTGCCTCAATTCCTTCAGTAGCGATTCGGGAATACATCTGCGCTTTTCTCCGAATAAATATATCCGCTTCCTCCTGTTTACGCTGTTTCTGCTTGTAAAACTTTATGTGCAGGGCAGTGAGTTCGTCTTCCCTAGTGAACTTACTGTTCAGGCGAGCAGCGAATTGGTCCCAGGTTGTTACTAATTCGCTGTACCGATTCGACGATGTCCTTTAACCTGTTCAGTCCCGAATTAATTTACGGGCTNCCAGGTTGTTACTAATTCGCTGTACCGATTCGACGATGTCCTTTAACCTGTTCAGTCCCGAATTAATTTACGGGCATAAGTGTTGCAATCGTACAATATTTTGATGAGCACTGTACTTATGTCAAGCTTTATTCTCATAACCAATGAGTAACCTACTGCATGTTCGTTGGTGTCAGCATTGACCATTCACAAATGAGGGCTGCAGAAAATTAAAAAAGTCAGGTTTCCTACACTGGAGACGCTCGAAACACGGTTGACTGATTCCTTGTGTATAGAGCCGACCATAAATATCCTTCATTGCAATATGTACTCGAACATGGATACAGAGACTGAAAGGGTTAACTGGTCTGATGCCTTCAATACCCATCGCTTGATGAGAACCCTGCCGGCCTTGAGCTCGTGCTCACAAGTATTTATAAAAAACTCGGGGTATTCATGGAGCCATCCTAGAAATGCGTGCAGTACTATAGTCTCGGATATTCTCTTTTCCTGTTCTGATCGGNATCCTAGAAATGCGTGCAGTACTATAGTCTCGGATATTCTCTTTTCCTGTTCTGATCGGCTATTGGGGGCCCGGCTGGGGTTTAAAGGCAATTCCCATTCCACTCGTATTTGGCATACCTCGCAGTAGTATACCATGCCCCTAGTGCTATTGGCATCGTCAGCCCATCCCAAACAAATAAGGTGGAATGTCTGTGGACTTATTGCACGTTGGGTTCGTCGTGTGTTGCTTCCTGGACAATTAAGTAGGTCGCAGCGCGTTTGATGCTCCTGGCAATGGAGACAGTGGTACTCTATCCCTTTGGTTGGTCGGAATGTGTCGGACCAGCCGATACACTCGTAGCAATAGTGCTGCGGATAGTGGCTGCATGTGATAGTGTAAAGTCCTGTTCTGTGATACTGGGGAGCACTGCATTGCTCCAGTTGGTAACTTTCATACAGGATCTCTTCCCCTATTCCCTCGTTCGTCATCCAGAGGCTATTCGGGTTATTTCGGCTCGTGTCCCTTCGGTCCTCGCATCTCTCCTCACATGTTCTATGGTATGCATTTCCTCCATACTGCAAGGATGGCAGGGTTCTCAACAAGCGATGGGTATTGAAGGCATGAGACCAGTTAACCCTTTTAGTCTCTGTGCCCATGATCGAGTACATATTGCACATGAAGGATATGTATGGTCGGCTCAATACACAAGGAATCAGCCAGCTGTGTTTCGAGTGTTTCCAGTGTAGAAAACCTGATTCTTCTCTAGTCATTGACAGCAGATTCATGGTCCAAGAATGATGCACACCATCTGCAGAGCAGCTGTGTATTCCTCCATGTGCATGTCCAGTCAGGTGCTGACCTGTTGCAGACATGCTGCTACTGGTCGTCGTAAAATTTCGCCAGTTTGTGCTGTGAAGGACTGCCATACTCGAACTGCAGATCGATGATTCCAACTTCGCTTTTGCACAAGTCACTCAACCATTTTTTTTTTTTTTGCTCGGGCCCCGCCATGTAAACCAGTTCTTGTGGATCTGCATCAGCAAATCGCGCAACACGTTTCCCACTTGGTGGTATGGAATCTTGCCTTCGTCCCACTCCAGTATGTGGTGTTACTTGGTCAGCTAGTCGTTTGTCTTCTTGCTTTTCTCGTTCAACAATTTCCACAAATAAGGTGTCGGAAGGAGCGTGTGAGCATCTTGCCATAGTTCTCGTAGGATACTGCGATCTCCTTGAGCATGTAGCTGCTCTAGATCTGGAAGCCTTACAGATTACAGTACATCCTGCTGCCGTCTATGTTCGAAACCGACTAAACAGATATCGCTTACAGCCCATCATATTTATTCCTGTGGCATTTAAGAAAGTATCTTGATGACTTTGTCTCGACAAATGAACGATGCGAGTCGGTTGTGAAGTATAAGGCAGAAAGTGTACATGTGTGGGGTATATTTCTATGTGTAGTGAATTAGATCCTGCAGTCGATCACATTCCAACTGATATGCTCATCTTGTTTACTCATGTCGAACTCCATGAGAAGGGCCAAACTCTTGAAGGTATCTGTGTTCAGTATCGGGGATTGGGTGTGCCCATAATATGCATTTTGGAATTGAGCATACATTTTATATGCCAGCAGATACTGTCCATTTCCAAAGATCATGTTAATGTCCATGTACAGACAGCTTTCACTATTAAAATGTATTTTCACATTTTCTATTTTACATGTGTAGTACTGATGGTTCATTTTCACATTGCGCTGTCATCCGTTCTGTAGTCCAACGATGAAGTACGTCGGTTTCTCGGTGGCAAAGCTGGACTTCACCATCCAGTTTATGTGCTGGCTTACAGGCAATCTGGGGTACATCTCAAGACTCCACTACCTGAAAGCCACATCGATGTTTTTGCCATCTTCCACATTCTTCAGCATATTGATGCATTCGGTAGTACTCAGCTGAACGTGGAGCAGCATCCATTCGAGCTTCAGTTCCACTGTCTCCAGGTTTTCCCTCGTACACACAATGGCATCTGCATGCATATTGGCAAGGAGTAGTACTATTTCCTGCTTAGAATTTAAGATAATTCGTTTTTAGTCTTCGGCGAATTGCAGTTACATCACTAGATTAATGCAGACCTCGAATACCCTAAGGGGTGTAGGAACACTTTAGTTATCTCCTATCCCCCAGCATGCCATCTTGATTGCAGAAATCTCATATGGCATGAACGAAAGGTAAATTTTGATCACAGTCGTTATGGCAATGTCTCCCGTCATGAGAGACATAATGCGATCGATAAGGTGGAAAATATCATTGCTCGTTGGCTAGGTTGGAACCATCTTCTTTCGCCAGTGTCCACCTGAATCGCAGGAATAACTGACAAGGAAAAGTGTAGATATTGCGGTGTTGGACTGCTATCCGAACTTCTGATGGTAACATGTATAGTCCGATCAGGAATTGCTTGTATCCATGACATTCCACTTTCTTGACACTGTCTTCAAAACCGACCGGTTTGTCGATGTTTATGTAATCTTCATGGTGATCGACCTCGAAGCCAAGACTACGAAGGAAAATCTCGTTGGGATATGTTAACACCTTGGTGACCTGTGGTGTACCAATTTGATGTGCAACTTTGTTTTATTGCTTCTGGTCACTGTAAATTTTATTATCATCTTCTCAAATGCAAGTATATTGTGATTTCTTCATTTCGAAAGTTCACAAACTCTCTGCACTGGCCGACGTTTTACACTACCACCTCGTATGCTCTCTTTGCGACGACCGGAATGTAAATGATGCTTTGTGGTGCCATGACAAGTTTATAACTTTGAGGAACCATCGGCGAAAATTCGTGAATCTTATTGCTCGGCCTGCCATTGAGAGGTATGTGCAGCTCGACAAATTCCAGTTTATTCATATCACATTAACAGGCAAGATGATTACAAGCTGCGACGATTCGTGGATTTTTCCAGCTTCGTATATGCATGGTTCGAATCCCAGCATNCCGAGTGGAGGAAAGTACAGCTACGAGGTACGATCTGTCAAGGTAAGTGTTATCGACATGACTAATGGTTTCTGGTCCATGTATAGCCATTTTATTTCATAAATTGTATGAACGAACAAGGATGCGAAGCCACAAGTGTCCACAGTTCAACGTTTTCGGAATTTGCTCCTCCTCGTAGTTGTAAGTCAGTTTGCAATTATTCAGGTAGAATCGCAGCTCGGGTGGAGGATGTAAATTACCTGAACTGGCATAGTAGTGTGCACATTTTCCACGTTTGACATAACTTACCCAGTGCGTACTTTGCCCAGTTATCGTGTCTAGGTTGATTACAGCACATTCATCACATTTGGCTTTAGGGGGCAAAGCATCTCTTATGAACACTCCACAAAAATTAGGTTTCTTCAATTTGTGTGCAAACCGGTCCAAATACACATTGGTGAGCGGCCGTTTTGGTAGAGATTTCATTATCGTCGCTTATGCGTCGCTTTTCCACACCTCCTCCACCCACTGGGTGGAGCCTCAGGTAAAGCCCTTGGCCATTTTTTTTTACCTATGGTGATAGCTTCTATATTTGCATTGTACTTTGGGCCTTCGTCAACTGCTTCCATTCGTTCGATGCACTGTTGATGTCTTGGACGATACCACTAGTGGCTCCGATTAGGCCCCCAAGGTCTCTGAGTGCAAGCAAAAGTAATGCAAAAAATCAGCCAGTAGATGTTTTCTTGATCTTGCATGATATTCTTTCCTTTTCACCTCTTTTCGTTTCACTTGAGCCTTCTGCTTGCTCTTACCACCCATGCCTAATCTTCACTTTGGCCTTCATAATGTTATAAATGCCCCACACTGCTATTTTTTCTCCAATCCCGGTATCTGACGATTTTCTTATCTCTTCGGCCTTCTGTGCGAGTATCTTGTTTGCCTGGTGCCGAGATTGTAGATACTTGTTCAGGTAGTAAGCGATGTCTTGTTCTTACATGTATCGTCCAGTGCGTAGATACCTGTAACACTGTGTGCCAGCCTCTTGGCTATCTTCGTTCCCAGCTCACAGAACTTGTATCCAGGAATGTGCTGCACGAACAGTAGATTGTTGATCAGTATATCGACGATCCTGCTTCCATATATGGCCTTAGCTCTTCGAAACATAATTTTGAACTGACCTAAAAACTTATAAATATGCTTTTTTTTCAGTGTCATTCTAGATGTGGAACAGTTCAGATGTATCACATATTCAAATATGTCACTTCAGTGCAAGCTCTGCCAGATGCAGTTCACTCGGAGTGATAATTTGAAAAGACATTATATTACCAAGAAAACATGCTTAATGTCATCAAGAGGCTTGTTTATGCTACCTCCTCCAACTCCTCCTCATCATGAAATGCATGATATAAAGCAAGCAGAAGAAAACAGTTTACAGATCGTCAAGAAAGATATCACTCTACCTATATGCACTCATGTTGAAGATGAAGATATCTCCCACGGATCACGACATGGAAGGCTATTTCCGAATACAGTGAGGTGAATCATCACAGGACCCTCAAATTGCATGAAAACATGTGTCCTATTCAGCCTTTTGGAAGAATAGAATCGTCTTCGAGTCGTGAACGTGTACCTGTAATCCAAATCGCTCCAGCAACCAAAATACCAGCATCTAGCATGAGTACTGCAAGCCATTGATGGTGTAAAATATTTTCCTTGCAATGATAATGATGCAGTCGTGCCACCGAGCGAAGCATTGCCAAACTCCATGTTTATTTTCGACGATGTGGCATGTGAGAGGCAGACTTGTATTCAGGAATATTTTAGCATGGGGCATCATGCGAACGTGGACTGCATGTAACTCGACCAGACTTATTCATGTATACCCAAACAGCTTCTTCGCCATAATGCTAATTTGTTGGTGCTGTTTTGCATGGATGATATGAATTTGTGACATATGTACGACGTCTACATCAATACGGACATGACATTAACAGAATTCAAGAACCTGTGTTCTTTGTGCTAGAAAGACAAGTATGGATTTTTGGTGATCATAAAACACTGGCCTGTATATAATCGCAGGTACCGATATGGATTCGATCAGTTCATCGTCGACCGTTGAGAATGAGTTACAGAATATCGAAATTTGGGAAGAGTAGCCTCAAGCTGCAGCTTGACAAAGACGAAGATGGATGTTGTCTCAAACCAAGAAACGATAGAACTTGCAGTGCTGGTAGAAGAATAATTCGAAGATGCTGCTACTAAACATTTCGTCCCCGAATCTGGTAATGACTTCATCTAGGAGGTTTGCAATGTGTTAGTTGATCAGAGAAAATTCGTTCGCACTACTTGTTTGAGTTACGGGGCAAAGATGGATCGTGTGAAGGTCGAGTTCGTTCGCGATTTGATGGCATTGGACGAGCATGTAACGAGTGTTCAAAGGCAAATTTCCGACAAGCAGAATGTGGCATCGGCACAAAATAAAGAGAATCTAAAAGAACTGAAATATTCTATAGAGCATACATTCCTTACCTCGATTTCATGCCTCGCCATGTAAGCTGATATTAAAAACCATTGCAAGGACATATTGGATATATGCAGCGAATGCCTGGAAATGATCGAAAATCGTTTGTTGGAGACTTACGACTAATCCTATAAATGTGGCGTTAAACTTTCTTATAATGTAAATTTTTTTTTATGCGCCAGCCAATTGGAGTGCCATGGAAATTATTGTTCCCCGCATATAACATATTTATTTTTCTGTTTCCTGCCATTGCCTTTCCTGTCTATAAGATAAATGTTTTCAAAATAGCACCATTACTCTATATTAGTAGCTGCAAATACAAACGAAACATGTTCAGCATGTTGAAATACGTGTAAAAATCCATTTAATTTTCACGATGCAGCACGGAAAACAATTAAGATTGTAAACAGCTATGTGTTTCTGAAGTTGTCTTTTATGCCAGTTACACTATGATATCTATGACGTTTTTGATAGTAGGTGATCCTTAAGGACGGTTAGCAGTATATCACTAATGTAGTTCAATTATGGAAATTTTAGCTAGAAACGATATTTGTTACATATTAACGTTGGCGAAATTTAATTTACCGCGAACATTAAATTCATATCGCTCATTAGTAAGTGAATTATATTTTATTCGGCATGCACATGCATGTGAATAAGCTAAATTTCATTATTTATTTTTTTAACACGCAACATTATAATACGCAAGTGACGATCGGCTCCAAGGCCGCACAGCAGCTGATGTGCCGTCAAGATCAATTTGTGTGGACTTGGCTCGAGGTCGTCAACAGTTCCCCTCCTTCCTTCCCTGCAATAGCATTTATATTTAGACCTGTTATGATAAGCGCGTTGCGAGCCTGCCCGCACATCATGGCGGTTAAATTTTTATAAAACACAGCTGAATAGCGGCTTTTTTTTTATTAAAATTTTTTTATTCGAGAAAAAAAGTATAAATATTGGCATATTTTTTACGAGATCTTACCTGGAATGCTCTATCGCATTATACTAAAAAAACCATTCACAGTGAAACGTGCTATTGGAATATCTAGAATTCTGAAGTAGCAGGCCAAAATGATTTAATTTTTATTAAAATAATTTCTATTATTACAGGTCGCTGAAAAGGCCGGCCATGGGTTGGGATCAGCGAGGGGGGAGATGACGAGGCTGCCGGCAGCGTCTGTGACATCATGGCGGACAGCACCACAGCCAGCATTTGTTGCCCCAGAGACGGTATCCATACACTACTTCTATGGCCCCCCGCGTTGGTTGCCAAAAATAACTTAATGCTACTCGCTCCCTGTGATGTACAGAATGATTCGTAGGGTTCGAGTTACCTCTCTGGTGCAGACAGAAATGGGCTCTGCCGCCCGTACCCTATGGGAATCAGCTTCCTAGCGGCTGTATAGGGGTATCTGCCGTGATGGCTTGGGCCGATAGATAGTACCAAGGCCCGACCACTTGGTGGGATGTTGGACCTCTTGGCATTCAGGCCATTGGGGCCCAAAACAGGAATTTCCCTGTGAAGAAATTCTAGGACGGTAAAGGACGCGTGTCTGATGTCAGCGGGGCCCAGCCTTATGGGCGGCGTGGCGATCACGGCTCTCGGTGAAGAAAAACCAGGGTATAAAACCGGACTAGGATGACGGTACCCACAACCTTTCGGAGGGACCCCACATCTCCCTGCACGTGGGTGGGGCCCTGGCGGTCAGGCACTGGAAAACCCATGAGTGCCATGGAAAATAAGAGGTAGCACGGGATGATATGTTAGGCCCACACGGAGGTTCTCTCCGTTGTACGGATCAGGTGAGGTTGGACTCGTGTTGGCAGTGGTTGACTACGGTATGCTGGAGGAGGCTCGGAGAGATTCCCCCTCTTTCTGAAGAGCCGGGCGGTGAGCAGGCACCTGCTCTGGGGGCGTCCCCGAGATGACGTAAGGGGTGTGGGTAGTGCTCCGGCCAGACCACACGCTTGGTAAACTGAGTGCTAGGATCTTAGGCCTTGTGGTAGGACATGCTCGGTGCGATCTGGTAAATCGGATCGGGGCTACGCTCGGTGCGATCTCGTAAATCACATCGGGGCTACGCTCGGTGCGGCCTGATGAAAGTTCGGAGCTACGGATTTGGTCAATTTCGGTGAGCGCTGGTGATGTCTGCGATGAGAGGGCGTGATCCCTCGTCCCCGCCTACTGGGAGGTCGGGGCGCGGAATAGCCTCATGGCTAAGAGCGCCCCGTTAACAAATAAGAGCACGGCTTCGGTCGTGTATACATGTAACATGGGGCAGACTATGGGTGTCTTGGGTGTTGAAAGTTGAAACCTCGATAATGCTTCTAAGCCTTTTCTCTGCGGCCTTAAGNCTCTCGGTGAAGAAAAACCAGGGTATAAAACCGGACTAGGATGACGGTACCCACAACCTTTCGGAGGGACCCCACATCTCCCTGCACGTGGGTGGGGCCCTGGCGGTCAGGCACTGGAAAACCCATGAGTGCCATGGAAAATAAGAGGTAGCACGGGATGATATGTTAGGCCCACACGGAGGTTCTCTCCNTGGAAAACCCATGAGTGCCATGGAAAATAAGAGGTAGCACGGGATGATATGTTAGGCCCACACGGAGGTTCTCTCCGTTGTACGGATCAGGTGAGGTTGGACTCGTGTTGGCAGTGGTTGACTACGGTATGCTGGAGGAGGCTCGGAGAGATTCCCCCTCTTTCTGAAGAGCCGGGCGGTGAGCAGGCACCTGCTCTGGGGGCGTCCCCGAGATGACGTAAGGGGTGTGGGTAGTGCTCCGGCCAGACCACACGCTTGGTAAACTGAGTGCTAGGATCTTAGGCCTTGTGGTAGG
>NQII01000647.1:0-13380 GCA_002778355.1 Clitarchus hookeri
AGATGATTGTGGAGCGCACGGATACAATTGCGGAGCATACAGAGACAATCGTGGAGTGTGCGGAGACAATCGCGGAGCGTGCGGAGACAATCTCGGAGCGTGCGGAGACGATTGTGGAGCGCACGGATACAATTGCGGAGCATACAGAGACAATTGTGGAGTGTGCGGAGACAATCGTGGAGTGTGCGGAGACAATCGCGGAGCGTGCGGAGACAATCTCGGAGCGTGCGGAGATGATTGTGGAGCGCACGGATACAATTGCGGAGCATACAGAGACAATTGTGGAGTGTGCGGAGACAATCGTGGAGTGTGCGGAGACAATCGCGGAGCGTGCGGAGACAATCTCGGAGCGTGCGGAGATGATTGTGGAGCGCACGGATACAATTGCGGAGCATACAGAGACAATTGTGGAGTGTGCGGAGACAATCGTGGAGTGTGCGGAGACAATCGCGGAGCGTGCGGAGACAATCTCGGAGCGTGCGGAGATGATTGTGGAGCGCACGGATACAATTGCGGAGCATACAGAGACAATTGTGGAGTGTGCGGAGACAATCGTGGAGTGTGCGGAGACAATCGCGGAGCGTGCGGAGACAATCTCGGAGCGTGCGGAGATGATTGTGGAGCGCACGGATACAATTGCGGAGCATACAGAGACAATTGTGGAGTGTGCGGAGACAATCGTGGAGTGTGCGGAGACAATCGCGGAGCGTGCGGAGACAATCTCGGAGCGTGCGGAGATGATTGTGGAGCGCACGGATACAATTGCGGAGCATACAGAGACAATTGTGGAGTGTGCGGAGACAATCGTGGAGTGTGCGGAGACAATCGCGGAGCGTGCGGAGACAATCTCGGAGCGTGCGGAGACAATCTCGGAGCGTGCGGAGACAATCTCGGAGCATGCGGAGACAATTGAGGAACTTGGAGATACAATTGCAGAGCGTCTGGAGACAATTTCCGAGCATAAGGATGTGATTGCATTAGCACAGAATCAGTGCTACAAAATTTTAATGTCTCATCAAAATATCACTTCGACTAAACTGCCTCCAGCAGAGTTTGCACTGAAATGACATACTTGAAATTTTCATTCTGGAGGTAGTTGTTTCATGTCGATGCAAATTACGCAAAGTTGTAAACGCTTTACCACAGAAGCGACAGCGGAGATGCACTGTACTGTTCGAAGTTCAGAATGTTACGAACTCAAAAAGTTCATAAATGTTGCTTTTATATCATTTGTATTCAGTAAATTGTGATGCCTTGTAGAGATAAGGTCAAGAGCGGTCGTGGCTTGGTCAACACACTTATAAATAATCTTCAATTCGAAGTGCACATTCCCAGATACATGTTCTGCGGACTAGGAATAAAGCTTGCAAAACGTTTGGCACATGGCGACATTGGTGTGAACGAACTTGATAACGCCTGCAAGGAACACGATATCGCGTACGCAGCCGGTAACAAGTTTGGAAGGCAGGCACGCAGCTGATGCTATTCTTGCCGACAAAGCCAATAAAATAGCTAAATTCCCCCAAACAAAGTTTGGTTATCTAGTAGTTGCCTGGGGCATGTCCAAAGTAATGAACACTAAAATTAAATGCGGAATGGGTTTGTGACTCCACCAGAAGAAAAATACAAGGAAGACACGGAGGAAAGTATGCAGGGGAAATAAGCAGGGGGGCTTCCTAGCATTTCTCCTACCAGGACTTGCAGCACTGGGTGGTCAGATCGGAGGAGTTAACGGAATTGCACGTGCAGTAAATAAAAAAAAAAATCAGGGACGACAACTAGCAAAAGCACTGTGTAACAATAATCAAATTGAATCTATTGCAAAAGGAGCAAAAAATGGCAAAGGACTGTACCTAAAGCCGTACCCTGCATGAGGTGGAAAAAGAACCAGACAAAAATTAAGAATGCCGTATTTCCGTTGAGTGTATGTGCGTGACGACCTATCGAAAAAACCTAAGAGAATTAAATATGGAATCATAAATTTAGACAACAGTAGCGGACCTGGGACACACTGGGTCACTTACAGGTAAAATGGAAGCAGTGTCGACTACTATGACTTGTTATGAGCCTGAGTGGCTCATAACACTCTTTAGGAAAGGTTAAGATTAAGGAAAACAGGATAAGCTCAGATCATTAAAAGGGTTGTTTGAATTGATTAATATAGACTTCACTTGCTCTAAAGTTGGAAGAGTATACAATGGTATTCAATTAAAGTTAAGTCCAACGGAAGTGAAAGGGAAAGACTTAAGGGAGGTTGTTAGTTAAGAAGGAGGATCACATATAAAGAAGGGAACCTACCCCAGCCTCGCACCCGGACCCTTTGGCGGAAGCGACCCAAGGAACAGCCGCTGTCTGGTCTGTAGTTCGTAGTAGTCGACGACCCCTCTCGGTCGTAGACGCCTATTTCACACTTCTCGCCTCACCACGTGACTATTGACGTACTGTGATTTGATTGGTTCCCCTTGTGCGTCGGCGGCGGGCTCCCTCGGGTTGACTGCTCTTCTTAGGTAAAATTAGTAAAAATGAGTAAAATGAGTAAAATTAGTAAAATCTTAGATTAGCACTAGCTCAGCGGATCCCCTGTTGCCACACGTCGTGTGGTCCATTCTCCCCTGATTGCTGCAATCACTCTCAGTCTGCTGTTTTGATATTCCAGCACTTCTGAGGCGTCTTTGCGCCATTGTTATATCGTTGCTGAATTCGGTTCCGGCCTGGTGTTGATGAACTCTGTGACGTATTTCTTAGGTAAATGCTTAGTTAGGCATTTCACACCGGGACCCAACCGTAACATCCTCCCCAAAGTGAT
The DNA here is from genome assembly GCA_002778355.1 of Clitarchus hookeri. Classification (NCBI taxonomy): domain Eukaryota; kingdom Metazoa; phylum Arthropoda; class Insecta; order Phasmatodea; family Phasmatidae; genus Clitarchus; species Clitarchus hookeri. Next base: position 2,807 of record NQII01000647.1, read on the forward strand.
TAAAAGAGATGTCCTCATCTCTGGAGGGATGCTGGAGAAGGTAGTAGAGTTGAAAAATATTAGCATGAGAGCTGAATTGGTATTAGGTCAATAGTAGAAGGAAGGTTGAGTAGCGAAACTGGAATCATTAAATTGGATCTCGTGGATGAGGTGGGATGAACGAGTCGTGTTGAAAATGGTTGAGAATATAAGTTGGGCGCACTGATCGTTCACCGTGGGTCGGCGGACTCTGTATACACGTGGGGGCTGGCTGTGACATTGCTGACTGGCGAAGTCGGTCTCCTCCTGCTGTGGTGCCGTGCGAGGCGTGGCTGAGGCAATGAGGAATACTGTGCGAGGGTGAATGTTGGACGTACAATGATAGATATAACAGTTAACAGACACATTGTGATCATTGTACATATGAATTTTGTCAGTGATATTCAAATATATTTATACAACATTACTTCTTTCCACTGCCCTAATGTTCTATACGGATTTCAATATAAATACATTTTGTTATCTACACAATACAAATTCAATAACATATTTTTGATTACCATCTAACCAAATCCAGTGGTTTAATTTTCTGTTTGGATAACTATTTCAATTTCTTAAAAAATTATAGCTTTCATATTCACATGTTTTGTTTTATGATTATAGTGTTCCAAAACTAAATGTAGTTTCACTCATAATGATTATCTGGTTATTACAACCTAAACAACCTTCATTACAACCACTGACTTGTTACGGAAAAATATTTTCTGTCCAATGGGAATTGCTATTCTGCTTCTATAAAAAAACAGTATGAGAATGCAAATGTTTATCTTGTATTTGAATCAAATTCCGCAATTACCTACCTATACCATTTTGCCATACTACAAATAACTCTCCACTATAAATAATATAACCAACCCTTTAGTTACTGTGTGTGGAGGTTTAACACAATACACTATGTAGAATATTTAAATAAGTAGCTAAAGGCTTAGCAATACACTTTAGTTTAAAATGAATTAATGTGATACACCCATGTAAAGAATTATACAATAAATTACTCTGAATAACTAAATAACTGAAAAAGAAGTCCAGAGGCATACCAGGAGTCCTCATAATTTACAAAATATATGCAAATTTAATGACATGTACAAATACATACTGCTCACTATGTTTTGCTACCTACCACAACACTCTTCTGGCTGGTGTAATAGTTTCATTTTTTAACCCTCTTACAGTAGTGCAAACTACTGTATGTGCATGCTTTTATGGCCAGATTGAGAAAAGGCACTGTATATATGACAGCTGCATACAAATAGAAATATGAATGGTGAAACCATCAAAACATAAACGAAGACAGTTTATGATCTACTTTATATGGAAACTCCATTCCATTAAGTTAACTGCGAGTTCATAGGATGGTCTGCATAAACATAAAAAAAAAAAAAATACACTGAATGTTTTCTATAATTATAATGTTACAGAAGTGAGACCAAGAAATAGTGAACATTTGTAACTTACTATTAATTATAAAAATAGCTATTTATTTTTCTAAACACCAAAAAATTTGAATTTCCATTTTTTTTTCTTTGTTATACAAGTTGAAGCAAAATTGAACCAACTGCTGCATCATCCTTAAGTAACAATACATATTTCCGTAGTTCCTTTTAAGTACACTGTCACTTTGTCTAGCTTCACTGTTGGTCGTGGACACCGGGCATTGAGTCCTTCAATTGTGAAGTGTAAAATTATGCACAAACTTGAAATATGTATTCTAACAGGCATCACAACTTACGTATCGAAAGTAACTCTAAAATGAAGTGCCACACAGCACCACAGTAATATTCCTTAGATCAAGTTCTTAAAGTTGTTTTTTTTAAATTAAGTATATCTACTTATATAATTGGTGCACCATGCATGAACGTATGGAAACGATGTATCGTTAAATAAGCCTATTATGTTAAAGTTTTATTAAATTTTCAGTATTATTTTAATTACCGCTGGCAGTTTAAATAGGCTCATTTAACTACTGGGATGTGGTTTTCAGGATTGGTAGTGAGGAACGTGCACGCATGTTGAGTTGAGCGCTCTGTTCGGTATACAGATCGAAACACATTATATTCCTTCGGAAGGCTTCTGAAAATTTTATACCGCCGCTTCGCGACAGTGTTCTCTGCAGCGGTTGGCAGACGTGTTTTATCAGGCCACTCACAGATGCTGAAGGTATCTGCTGAGATGACATCCGGTGTCGGGTGCTTCCCACTGCATCCTGTCCCGGAGGAGGTACTCGCATCCTCCCAGCGCGTCAGTTCACGTTAGTCCATTCTGACAGTCGCACGGGTCGGGAGCCTCAGTGCTTACCGCACGAAGAGGAAGATATTATAACGGAAAACTGTTCCATTGCAGGCGTCGGGCGACTCAATCTTGTTTCGGTGTCCTTGGTTCGACGTGGTGCTGTGGCGCTGTGCGTTATGCGTAATAGGAGAGAGAGAAAAAAAAAAGGAAGAGAATGAGATTGAAGAGGCAGTTAGGGAAGAGACGACTGGTAGACATATTCACTTCAGCACTGGCTTATGTATTATGATTCGTGCGGGCTAACTGTGTTTGCCGTAAAATCTGTGCCATCTGACAAATTCGAAAATAGAGGAAAATACATACCCCTATTAGTATTGCAATAACTGTCGTTATGAAATAGGAATATTGTGGTTGTGTAATCATGGGCGTGAATACGTAATTGTACTCTTCGGGAAACTCAATTTTATCCTGGTTTAAAACGGTGTTGACTTGATCCAACTTGTAGTGAATGTNTAATTGTACTCTTCGGGAAACTCAATTTTATCCTGGTTTAAAACGGTGTTGACTTGATCCAACTTGTAGTGAATGTGCCAGTCCGTGTGTAGCAAGTGAGAGATATTCGAAACGTGTATTCCCGTGTTTATTTGCAGTTGGTCNATTCGTGCGGGCTAACTGTGTTTGCCGTAAAATCTGTGCCATCTGACAAATTCGAAAATAGAGGAAAATACATACTCCTATTAGTATTGCAATGACTGTCGCTATGAAATAGGAATATTGTGGTAGTGTAATCATGGGCCTGAATACATAATTGTACTCTTCGGGAAACTCAATTTTATCCTGGTTTAAACCGGTGTTGACTTGATCCAACTTGTAGTGAATGTGCCAGTCCGTGTGTAGCAAGTGAGAGATATTCGAAACGTGTATTCCCGTGTTTATTTGCAGTTGGTCCGGTTGGAAATAAGTGTTGCGGAGCCAGTGAATTGGGACGCCAATATTTACTTGCGATGTGTTTGTTGCTCGTGTGTCGCAAATGTGTGTTTTCTGAATAATCACTTTATGTGCCGTTCTTAATTCGCAGTGACATGGCAGATTAAATTCTATTGTCCCTATGGACTCATGATTTAATTTGTGTATCGTGTCATTTAAGCAGTCTATATATATCGGTGAAGGTATATTGCTAATTAAAAACTGGTTCGGGAAAAATTCCGTGATTTTTAAAAGTGAGTTGTTTGTACATTGAAAATGACATGCATCCATCTTTAGTGACTGTTCACGTGCAAAAAAATTTTCTTTGAAAGAGAGAATAGTTTTGGTCACCGGTCTTGCACGCGGAATGCGGTAAATGTGATCCGTGTGTTCTGCTGTGTGTTTTAATTCAACTATTTGCTGTGTAAGAAAATCAAGTGCTATAGTTATTTCACTAGTGTGCAAATAACACGATCTATTGCGAGATTGAAAGGGAGTCGGTATTAAGTGATAAGCATGCCAATCGTATGTTTTCTGCAGAAGAGGTATTTGGATTTTAACAACAAATTGCGAAGGACTGATGCTATATTCTGTTAAGGGAAGCTGATAATACGCAGTGTGATGTGTCGCCGATATTGCTAACTTCAATTCTGTAGTTTCCAAATTTTTTGTAAGTCGTGTAGATCTTTTAAAAACTCCTCTTCCGGAACGAGTTTAATCGGAAAGTGATTCGTTTTGCACTGCGTAATGCGTGTTAAAATTTCCTGTTCCTGTAAGAGGATATTTAGTAAGTGTAAAACAATGGAAAGTGTGTTAGCTGTTGCGTTAGCGCTAAAAGTTCCGTGTTAATTGAGGTGTCATGTTGTCTCAACGAAAGTGCTATGTTGTTGATGGTTTCCGCAATTTAACGTAATCTACCATCAATTTTCGAAGTTGTGTTTTGCACATTGTTTATAATGCCTTTGATGGCCTTGATTGTTTGTATGCACCGACTTTTGGATATTATTGACATTCTGTATGATAATTTCGTCATTTGAAATTAATTTTTCCAAGTGTTTATTGGTCAGCGTATTGCAACACCATGTAAACAAGTCGCCTATGAATTGGATACCTCGACGTTTGCGAATCTGCGGTTCCATTTCCGCGTGGCATTCGATTACCAGGTGTTGTTGAATATGGTCGATTGTGCGTGTTAATGTTTTCGCATTTTTACATAAGTATGTAATGCTGAACTGGCACATGTGGTTCTNGCGTGTTAATGTTTTCGCATTTTTACATAAGTATGTAATGCTGAACTGGCACATGTGGTTCTCCCATGTTTGTGTTATGAAAGTTGGCCGTGGCGTTTGCAACGGAATACTATAAATGACTGGTATGAATTCCTCGTATACGATGGCTTGGTGAACGTCATCAATACATTTCACTCCAGAATATCTTACATTTTTTAAATCGAGATAAAAAAAATTATTTAAAATTTATAATTTGCAATTAAAGACATTGTAAAAAGGGGCCCCGCACATGATTTCTTTAATAATAAAAACAAACAGTATCTTAGTATTCGAAAGGTCACTATATTATATTCNGGGGCCCCGCACATGATTTCTTTAATAATAAAAACAAACAGTATCTTAGTATTCGAAAGGTCACTATATTATATTATTTTTGCCAAATTAATACGAAATCACATTATTTAATATTGAGTAAAAAATAATATAACTTAGAGTATGTTGTGTGACTTATAAATAAATTGATTATTCCAAAACTGACAAACATTTCTATCGAAAATGTTAATATATGCTAGTGTCATGTCCGAGAAAATCCGGACACCAACATGAGCCACGCTGGTCTCTGAGCTGCAGGCAGTAATTGCGCAGCGTACTCGAGAAGACGAGAAGGCGAAGTTTGGTCATTCCACACCCTAAGAATAATGAGATGTGAGATCACGGGAAGACAGCAACTACTTAAGCAACTCGAACCACATCTCGATCCGGAAAACCACGCAGGGAGAAAAAAGAAGAACCCTCTGAGGACAGAGAATTCAAACCAACCGGAATTACCTACGCAACCTAACACTTAAAAATTTTTTAAAAAATCCGTTNAATTTAAAAAAATCCGTTATACGAAAACTTACCTATAAAGGAGGGTTCAAAAGACGCTACTTGAAGGTGTGCGTACATCCCTGCACACTGCCATTCGACAAAATATAAGATTTTGACATGCTTAAAACTAATCATTTAAAATCATTTGCATAAGTATTATTTGTTTGCTAAATTTGGTGGGAATTGGTTAATATTTACCGAGACAAGACATAACTTAATTTATTCGTATTACACCATCTTCCAAAATGACCAACAAAAGTGGTTATGTGTTGGTGTATGATGCTTATGACGCTTACTTTAAGTATACAATAAGTACCTGATCTATTTTAATGACTCACGGTTTCTTGGCCTATCATAGTGCTATACTTCCATGCCAAATTGGGTGACAATTGGTTTAATCGTTTTCAAATAGAATGCAAAATCTTTATTTCTCAAATTGGTTTTATTTTCAAAATGGCAAACCTATAACAATATTCATATCAAAATTGCATGCTTATATGATGCTCCGGCAGCATGCAAGATTTTGTTTGAATATGCTAAATGGTTTCGAGAAATTACATCACCCAAATTATTAAATTGCCGCCATTTTGCAAGCAAGTGCCCGATGTAGTCGAAAACTATAAAATTGAGGTGTCCTTACTAAGTATTATATGTGTACCAAGTTTGGTGAATCCAGTTCGCGCATTCAAAAATTGAAAGGGGACACACACACACACAGACAAAAACCACAGACACACACACACACACACATAAGAACACATATGCATAGCACACAATAACAGACAGGAAAATGATCTCATAAGCCTTTATTTCCTTCGTAAAGTAGGATAAAACAAATTGTTGGTGGTAAAGCAGGTTAAATTCTGTAGGACATATGAACTGGAATAAGAATTCGCGACACAGTTGGGAGCCAATTTAATGCCTGTTGGCTAAGTAGTGGTGTTGGGTAAATGGATGTTTTAAAGAGCTGTGAAAAATATTGTTAGGTGGTTTTGGAGTTGTATACACGAGTAGGCGCCAGACACCATCGTCAGGCAGTGTCGATTGCAGTTGCTGATGATGATGATCTCAGGGTACGGCGGGCCATTTTCCCGAACGTGCGCAGTCCCTAGGTGAAATTGTTGGATGAGGCCCTCTGGAGAGAAAAACCAGGCATTCCTTACACCTAATACTTACGTGGNGGGGCCCCGCACATGATTTCTTTAATAATAAAAACAAACAGTATCTTAGTATTCGAAAGGTCACTATATTATATTCCTTTTGCCAAATTAATACGAAATCACATTATTTAATATTGAGTAAAAAATAATATAACTTAGAGTATGTTGTGTGTCTTATAAATAAATTGATTATTCCAAATCTGACAAACATTTCTATCGGAAATGTTTATATATGATAGTGTCATGTCCGAGAAAATCCGGACACCAACATGAGCCACGCTGGTCTCTGAGCTGCAGGCAGTAATTGCGCAGCGTACTCGAGAAGACGAGAAGGCGAAGTTTGGTCATTCCACACCCTAAGAATAATGAGATGTGAGATCACGGGAAGACAGCAACTACTTAAGCAACTCGAACCACATCTCGATCCGGAAAACCACGCAGGGAGAAAAAAGAAGAACCCTCTGAGGACAGAGAATTCAAACCAACCGGAATTACCTACGCAACCTAACACTTAAAAATTTTTTAAAAAATCCGTTATTCGAAAACTTACCTATAAATGAGGGTTCAAAAGACGCTACTTGAAGGTGTGCGTACATCCCTGCACACTGCCATTCGACGAAATATAAGATTTTGACATGCTTAAAACTAATCACTTAAAACCATTTGCATAAGTATTATTTGTTTGCTAAATTTGGTGGGAATTGGTTAATATTTACCGAGACAAGACATAACTTAATTTATTCGTATTACACCATCTTCCAAAATGACCAACACAAGTGGTTATGTGTTGGTGTATGATGCTTATGACGCTTACTTTAAGTATACAATAAGTACCTGATCTATTTTAATGACTCACGGTTACTTGGCCTATCATAGTGCTACTTACTTCCATGCCAAATTGGGTGACAATTGGTTTAATCGTTTTCAAATAGAATGCAAAATCTTTATTTCTCAAATTGGTTTTATTTTAAAAATGGCAAACCTATAACAATATTCATATCAAAATTGCATGCTTATATGATGCTCCGGCAGCATACAAGATTTTGTTTGAATATGCTAAATGGTTTCGAGAAATTACGTCACCCAAATTATTAAGTTGCCGCCATTTTGCAAGCAAGTGCCCGATGTAGTCGAAAACTATAAAATTGAGGTGTCCTTACTAAGTATTATATGTGTACCAAGTTTGGTGAATCCAGTTCGCGCATTCAAAAATTGAAAGGGGACACACACACACACAGACAAAAACCACAGACACACACACACACACATAAGAACACATATGCATAGCACACAATAACAGACAGGAAAATGATCTCATAAGCCTTTATTTCCTTCGTGAAGTAGGATAAAACAAATTGTTGGTGGTAAAGTAGGTTAAATTCTGTAGGACATATGAACTGGAATAAGAATTTGCGACACAGTTGGGAGCCAATTTAATGCCTGTTGGCTATGTAGTGGTGTTGGGTAAATGGATGTTTTAAAGAGCTGTGAAAAACATTGTTAGGTGGGTTAGGAGTTGTATACACGAGTAGGCGCCAGACACCATCGTCAGGCAGTATCGATTGCAGCTGCTGATGATGATGATCTCAGGGTACGGCGGGCCATTCGCCCGAACGTGCGCGGTCCCTAGGTGAAATTGTTGGATGAGGCCCTCTGGAGAGAAAAACCAGGCATTCCTTACACCTAATACTTACGTGGGAATGAAGTGGGAATGTTCAGGCTTACCCAGATGCCTGTTACTGATAACAGCTCGGTGTTGAGCATGCTGGTTATTAAGGTAGATTATGAGAAATTGTGGTAAAAGGGTTTTGTAGGGGACCCGGACCCCGAAACGCCCGAAGGCAGTGCTCGAAATGAAAAAGCACGAAGTCTGTAAACTTGCATGTAATTACTCTTGCACAAAACTTTGCATCACTCTAGGGGTGAAAACTTTACACGGGTTCTGGCCTGCGGCTCGCCAGACGGGCACAACTTCGAAAGTGCACAGGTGTGCATAGCAATGGATTAGTGGTGTGTTAAACTTCCCCGGGCGATGCTATTCCCGAGGAAGCAGGGGCGGCGTCCCCAGGTGCAGAAAAGAACGGGTTCTAGTTAGTTACATCAGACTATTGCAGCCAAAGACGATTGGCGCGAAAACGTGAACTCACCCGGAGCGCGACATGGAGCACGACACGGCGTGTGCCGACCCCTCGAGACACTCGACGGCGTGGCATCTGATACTGGCGAGCTCGCGAGGCGCGGACTATGGCGGCACGCGGCTCGCCCTGCACTACTTGCTGTTGAACTAAAACACTTGCACGAGTAAATGGAATTGAATCCTTGCATAAATCACGAATAAATAAATATATAATATTACATTGCCCATGAAAAAATACAATTTCAATGTGGATGGCATGAAATGAGAGTGAAACAACTGCGGTGAAAAGTACGTGAATTTTCAAATAAACGTAATTAAACACTAAAACGTTTATAGCGGAATATTTGAGCGTCCACACACTTTGTGTACCTTTCGGTTGTTTAAATTATTTGATCTTCAATTGCCCTATGATTAATGTGTGCCGAGTCTGTCTTAACGCACCCTCGCCTCTTGGTGGTGGGCGAGGTATGAAGTTGCGCGGTACTACTCTGCACTCTCCTGCTCTCGCAGTACACTGCACTCTCCTGCTCTCGCACTACTCTGCACTCTCCTGCTCTCGCTCTACACTGCACGCGGCACTGCACTGTGCACTGATGGCACACTGGTGCCGGTTAATGCGGTGGACGCGTGGCATGGCAAACAGTCTGAAAGGCAGGATGCAGTCCTGCATCAGTGGCTACAAAAACTGTTTGGTTGATACTTTCCAACGCGCATTTTTGTTGTTGGTAAAAATCGATTTTGGTGCCCAATAACACGTAGATTGACTAGTACGAAAACTTATAACATATTTATAAAAAAAAACGTTTGTTGGCTGTCAAGAAATATTTGGTTTAGCAGCAACAGCATTCATGTTATCAACAGTAAAACAAATTTGCTGCGACTGCAAAACTAAATCCCTCATATGCTGCGCATGTGCTCTGGCATATTCGGATTGGCCTCTTCTGGCCACGACGTAATATTTGTCTGTGATCGGTTCTTTGTATCAGGTAACGAACTAATTCTTTAGGAATTTTCTTAAGTACTTGTGAATGGTTTATTCCATTCCCATGCTCCAAATAAGTAACGGCACTTTCCATGAGGTGAATTGCGCAAGCCTTGTCGTGGTGCCACTTGTTAGATTTCTGTAATGTACATGCTGAAGTCAATGATTTAACGTCGAACAAGGTGGCATGATGGTAAAAAGATGAGCTCACAGATAAGAGGTCCAAGGTTCGAATTCCTCTCACGGCGACTTTGAATTTAGTGTTTAGCTGTTGTTAGACCATACATACATACATACAAAATCTCACAATCTGCGAAAAACCTTTGTGAACCTCACTAACCGTTATTGCTGCTCTCTTAACATTTTCGATGCTACTAACGAACACATTATTCCCTACAAACATACTGAATTTATTGGTGTCCACAAACGTCATTTTGTAATTTCCACTAAATACTTTATTGAAAAAATAATTTTGTTGGCACCACAAAATCATTTGTCATGTCTATGTTAACAAAATAATATTGTGGTAGCCAACAAACATTTTTGGTGACCACAAAACCGTTTCTTTAGTGCAGGAAGAGCCGACATCGAAGAATTAAAAAACGGCGTCGCCATGAACGTTTGGCTGCAACAAGCCAGTTATCTATGCTGACAAATATTTATAAGTGGAAATGGCTTCAATTTGCATGACAGTGCAAGAGTTGAACCTCTTTTAATTGACGGATAGTTCCCTTATCCGATGATTCATATATTCTGATTTATCGAACGAGTGAACGGCGTGTCAGACGAGAATTTCCCGAGAGTAAACACACTGCTAAGTTTCTGGGAAAACGCAAGTGGGTAGCCGCAGCAGTACGTGAGAGAGTGACTGAAGAGATTTGGGCGGCTCTTGACAGCGAGGTTTTGAGAGCCGATGAGGGTGACTGAGGTGAGTATGGAATAGCGCCGTAATAAAAGGAGGA
>NQII01000647.1:13389-71469 GCA_002778355.1 Clitarchus hookeri
CGAAAATCCTGGAGTGGTGCGCCCGGGAATTGAATCCGGTGAACCGCCTTGGTGGGCCGCAGCGATATGCCCTATCTAATATTTTTTTGGCATTATTTGGGTCTATTCACACAACTCTGGAGTGAAGGTACTTATTTGGTCAATTATTAATTCCTGAATATCATGTTAAATCGTATATATTGATTGTATTATTTATTACGCATATATTTCAGCACAATAATGCGACAATCATACCGCCTTAACTATCGAGGAATGACTGGAGTAACTTACTTGCACATAATTGAGAAGCTTTGGGACCGGACCACCTTGGTCGTCATTTTAGCTGTAAGTGCCCTCTAGTAAGTGCTCTTCACCAGATCTATGATGCATTGTTCTTTGCAAAGCTGCAGTTATCCTTGGCAACCTTCTATCACCATACTGAATCACTACCTACGCCGTCGGTCTAGAATACCATATGTTAAAATTATTTAGGAAAAAATTTAATTAAGAAAGGTGAAAGGTAATGCAAAAATAAATTTTATGGTACCCATTCCAAAATTTACTCAACAAACATTCAGGGACAGCAAAAGATCCTATGAAACCATTTTGAAAAAAAATGTAATTTCCTTTCTTATGGTCTTATTTGTAATATGAATTATTTTACATCTACGAGTGAGTTAGTGTTCATTATGTATGTGTGTTAAAATGCAGTAACATTGTGATTTTAACATGTGATTATGCAGAACGTGTAAAATAAGTTTGTCACATCTAATAACTACAAGGAAAATAGCTTTTCGAACAAATATAAGATTATGAAGTTTCTGCTATGCGGCAGAGAGCCGCGGATATCAAACCTGCAGTAGCAACCGCGTTTACAAAGACCATGCTCTGACGCCGTTGTGCACGTCGCATCTTTGAGTGGGCAAAATATTCGGTGGACAGCTAATGAAACTAGTGTAGTCTACAAATATCAGTGGTCGCGATTTTCCACAGGTGTTTTATTTTACAAACTTATTGTAGCAAATCATTTCGTCAGTTTTCTATTTAGTTGGTTTAATTAAGAATTGTGCCATGCGTTTAGCACTCTTTAACAACATATTAAGCTACTAGTCAAAATATTGAAATATAAATTTATCTAATTCCAATATTTAAAAAAAAATTCTTAAAATAGTCTTTTAATATCTATTATTTTATATTTTAACGTAAAAAAAATGCGTGGTAGCATTTTACAATAAAATAACTGAGGGATGTTATGGAAGATAAAATGTTTGTTTTCAAATACTCAAGTGCCTAGTATAAAAAACGAATTTGGGAGCATGCATTCCACCATAATGATAATTTCACTTTAACATCAGGGACGTGACATTAGTATTTACAAACGCTGAAACAGAAAGACATGGAAAATATCAATATCTAAGGGAATTCAAATACCCAAAATGTCACTTAATAATTATTTTCAAGATATTAAAAAAAATTTGTCTATTAATTGCCATTGTTCCACTGGACAAGGGTGTGAGTTTGTCTTTTAAATATGGCGTAGCGTAAGCTCTTAGTGGTACAACTAGTGAGACGGATAGCTCTACAATTAACTGCCTTGTTTACGTCACACGCCCGCCAATTTTTACTACACCTTCCCTCTTCTCCAATTCCTGAGTTAGCACCTGTTTTACTTGTCACCGCACCTTCTTACAAATGTTTACAATTACACTGGATCACGCCAAATATCACACTATACCCACCATGTCTGACACTCCCCTTCACCTTAGCATCCCATCACCTATTAGTCACTATGAATATCTTCGTTCCATTATTCATTCGAACCAGGAAGACTGTAGGCGACACGGAATAAACACCAGAGCAGATAAATGTTTATTGTTTGATTGTGCAGAAGAATACTTGTTTTTCCACGTCATTTATGCCATACTCGACACCCTTTAAATGGCGCTTTCGATTACATTTTTGCCATAATCACGTGTACGTGCGACTGAAGAATTCGGATGATCGTCTTTAGTGACGAATCCAGGTTTTGTTTGGGTATAAATGCCAACCCATTCGAGTTTGGAAAGATTTCTAAATTTATTTTAGGTTTCTAAAAACTCTGATGTCACCAGACTTCTAGATATTCCAATTTTAAATTGTTCTGAATTCAACTGATTTATACTGTGACAAATAAGTTCTTTTTATCTACTGCCACATGTTAGTAAAAACATATTTTTATAATATGAATAAAGCTAACAACATCTGAGAACTGCATATATTTATTTACAGTAGAAATCCGGTTGTGGTCATTGGGATATCGAAACACCATTTGGACGGATAATACTTTAAAGTAAACCAGTTGGTCATGATTTTCCGAAAAAAATTGGTTCATAGACCTATATGCCTGTCTTCCTGAGCTCTCCCTAGTTATAACAACAAACATAAAGAGAGTTTCACATATCCTTGACTATCACAACTACATATAAATACAGTATATATGTTTAGGCATGGCAAAGAACAAATTTTTGTTCGGAGCTGTACTGTATAACGCTCTGTCATATATTGCGACCAATAAATATGTGTTTGTGTTTTATGTTATAGAAAGAAGGTGTTCATGACAGTACTGGACTAGTCTCAACAACGAATGGTACCTGTCATATGTGAAATACAATTCCTAGTCAGACGCAGTTTCCTGCCGTGTAGATCACCAAAGCCACTTCATGTGCTACGTCCCATATAAAGGACATTGTGTATGAGAGGGCTTAAACATTTAAAATTTATTTGTTTACAAAAAATATTTGGAAAATAAAAGTTCTTAATTCAGCGATTATAACCAATAGGAATTGAGCAAATATACTTCTTCACTCTTAGTGTCAGTCTTCATCAGGCCAACAAGTAGTTTTGAAAGAATCAGCAGTTTCTTACTAATACCTTCGTCAGGAAATAAACTAAAATGTACCCAGCCTTTTTTGCGATTACCATACCAGTATTGCAATACGTATCACTGCGTATATTTACATTATCTACGTGTATATTGAACGNTTTTTTGCGATTACCATACCAGTATTGCAATACGTATCACTGCGTATATTTACATTATCTACGTGTATATTGAACGTATCCTCTTATTGGCGCATTGAAACTTATTTCAGAAATCTTTACGAAATTTAAAAGAAAATATTATGGAACGAATTATTTTGCTAATTTACATCAAATGTTTCGATTCGCTTTACTCACTGGGTGCTGAAGAAAATCTTATGCAACGTTGCAGGTGAATCAACCGACCAAATTTAGTTGTAGAGTCAAACTGCATGTAAACTGCCACCACCACTGATACAAACATCAAATTAATTAAAACAGTTTCTGCACTTTACACTGCGTTTCCAAAGAGACAGAATAACTGCATCTCAACACACCACATTTCAGCTGCACGGCATAGTTATAAAATAATTTGACTTTATAGCTCTAAATACGGTAAATATAACGTAAAACATTTTTATGGTTGGACGTTATAGCAAAATTATAGGGATTGAAAGATTATTATAAGCAGAGGAAATTGGAATTTTTATAATAAGGAACTATATACTATATCAGGAGCAGAATTTCTTGGCCGCTCATTATTAACCTATCTGCGAGTAGTACAAAGCCCTGTTGCCAAATTTATATAAAATTTACTTAAATATTATTAAAACATTATTATAAAATCTATTTAAAAACTTACATTTCCAGAGCCAGCCAGTAGCCAGCATAATCGAGAAATTAGTGCCACCTTTTCATTGAAAATAGAATCCAATATGGAGTGCTCCGACAGCACCACCTACATGTTAAAAACATAAACAAATATGGATGCCATCTCGTGGCTTAGACAAATGAAGTCCCAGATGGCTGACATGGAATGATAGAGCAAAAGTAATTAGGAAACAAGGTGGTGATGTTACGGTGGTAGTAACGAAATATATGAGTATGAAGGAAAGGTGATTACGCAAAAGTGGAATCCAAGATGGTCTGCCGAACATGGTGAGAGAGAATGACAGCTCTCCTGATGGCTAAATCTGGAAATTAGCGCCTCTAGGGCAAATGAGTAATTTATACTTTAGTGCCACCTAGGTGATGAAAATCGAAACAAATAACAAACGAAAAGAAAAACAATATGGCACGTGAAGTGCGTTAGATAGAATGAGCAATGGCGTGGGGTTAGAAGAGTGGAATGTTAAGACAATGTAATTGATTAGAGGAGTGCTAGTCGTCTGCTGGACACGGTGCTGTCAATACCTACAATTTCTTTAAAGTAATTTTTTAATAATAATCTTTTAATACTTTTTAAATAATTCTTTTATAGATTTTAGAATTATTTATAACTTTTTTTAAGTTTTTATAATTGTTTGGTATTTTTTTTAGAATTGTTTGGTTTCAAGGTTATTTGAGGTTATGGGTGCAGAATCAAGGTCAAGGTCATTGGTCAAGACCAACGTCACCTTGATACAACATGGTACGTGGGTGACATCATAACACGGTAGCCGGTCGGCACCAGCACTGTACTCCGAGCCCTTGAGTTAATATATACACTAGAGTGGCCATGGTATAGGAAAACGTCTGACCAGTTTATTTTGTTATTTCATGCGCTGGTTCAGAGGAGCGCTAGTGTTCTCGTTTGGGAGGTAGCAGTTGAAATACCGTGCCAGTTCTGCAGCCAGCAATAAGT
Organism: Clitarchus hookeri; assembly: GCA_002778355.1. Lineage (NCBI taxonomy): Eukaryota > Metazoa > Arthropoda > Insecta > Phasmatodea > Phasmatidae > Clitarchus > Clitarchus hookeri. The sequence goes on from NQII01000647.1 coordinate 18,050, forward strand.
AGGGCATCACCCTGGCCTCAGCTCACCCACGTGTTCATTCACTTTCTGCTAAAGGCGAGCCTGTCTCACCCAAATTATTAGTTTTCGCTGCAGCTGTGAATAACCAACTCATGATTTACTAGTGGCAACCATGGAATGTGTTTCGTTTCTGTCGTATTATTCCGTATTTGCTTGAATTTGCAGTGATTCAACTACTATTTGGTTTTATTTACCTCTGCGAAAATGTATTATGAAAAATATAGATAGGTTATTATTTTTAATTCTAATTTTTTTCCCAGAGTTTAGGTGTTTATTATAAAATACGATTACTGTTACTAAATCTGTGCTGGAACGTAGGCGTATATAAATATATAAATAAATATATATATAAAATTATCAACCCATTAGGAGCTGTAGCTGAAAAGTGTATGACAATGAAAGTGCTGCTATTAATCAATCACACACTTTTTCAAGAAAGAAATTAATAATTATTTGACGCAGTAAACACAGATATGTATAATTTATTATTAAAACTTATAAAAACTTGATGTAAATTTTATTTTAACACTAATAATTTAATGAATAAAAATTAATTTTCTAATTTTGATATCACTTAAACACTCATCCATGCCTTGCTTTGCAAAACGTGGCAGTGTTATACTGCCCTGCATATTAACTTTAAATTCCTTGCCACGCCCGGTTTATAACAAATTACGAAGAAAACTGGTTACGTTTATCTTGGCTCGTCTAGATCGTTAAAGGTTAAACAGTATACATTGTTAAAAACTTTTCTCAGTGGTCTTTCTCGAAAGTTAGCGCCTCGATACCACACTTTATAAAAAGAAATGTTAGGAATAACAATTATGAATTACATATATATAGCTTTTCAAAATAGTAGCATATGTGCTGTAAGGGCGCGAGACGTACACACATTCGTTTCCCCATGTAATTGCGTATGTTATTTCCCGAGACATGTACAACATTTACGTACTTAGAAGAATGCGAACGCTGTATGAACGTGCATCTCATTAAGCAGAAAACCTTACGAATGCTGCGGGAAAAGACATAGATGCTCTCGTACACGGCTCAACTCTAACAGATGTTTGTTTTAAAGCGACAATACAATTTTCGTATCTGTAAGATCCATGTTTACAGTGATGATGTGCATTAGTTGTTACTGTCTTGAAAGCATGCAGCTATGTGTGTCTACAGTTACACGAGTGTAACACAGCACACCATTTCATATTCTACACTGAAACCTCGAACTCATAACATGTTGTCTTCTGCTTGTCTGCAGCGGTTTTGTGACCAGATCGTCTCCTCCCGTGCCTGAGCAATAAAGTATAACGGGAGACAACTTTCTGAGCGAATTACCATAGAAGAGTGCACCTCAGGTCTTGGATTTTCTCAAGGCTACACAGGCTCTTTATTCTGTCACATCAGTCCTACGATGTGTGTGCACTATTCACCAGTCTATATTTCCCCTAGTCTTTTGAGTTTGGTCATAGCTCTAATTGGCAGCAGTTGAATGCTTTCAATAGAAAGAGATCACTTCGCAGGAGCTCCGCCACCCCGAGATCAGCCCGACTCTCCAGGTCAGGCTTCAGCTGGGGGATGTGCAATTCGGTTCGCGGGTCTTCACAGCATGGCGAAGAATATATACAGCCTCTGGAAGACTGCACATAACCTCGTCGTAACTGGTTATCTGTGCACAGACAGGCCGTTACCGCCTTCAATCGTCCTCACTCCGNCCCAGCTGGGGGATGTGCAATTCGGTTCGCGGGTCATCACCGCATGGCGAAGAATATATACAGCCTCTGGAAGACTGCACATAACTTCGCCGTAACTGGTTATCTGTACACAGACAGGCCGTTACCGCCTTCAATCGTCCTCACTCCGTTAGCCACGGCGCGGCCGCCGTGTTACCAGTCCATACCACGAGGAGGTGGAGATGGAATTGAGCAGTGCTAGGCTATATATTCGCATCACTGTCCCATTGAGGGGATGAGTTAGCAGCCTTCACAGTGGCAGGGGCCAACCCAATGATATCACTACTTCTCATGAGCGGGCCCCACCGGAGCTCGCTGGAAACCAGCTTACTCTTACACTTTCGCCGGTTTACCACCGCTAGAGCCTGTAACCNNATCACTACTTCTCATGAGCGGGCCCCACCGGAGCTCGCTGGAAACCAGCTTACTCTTACACTTTCGCCGGTTTACCACCGCTAGAGCCGGTTTTCAGGGCACCCGGTTCCCTCACCTTACACCCATTATAGTTTGGTTGCCAGACCACAGCCCAGACCCAACCCGGCCCCCAAGGCCTCGAACTCATAACAGTGCGAAATAAGTTGACACTGAAGTTATTATCAGTAATGATAACACTACCGAAAGCATAAAAACTAGACATAACAAAGAGAGTCGCAATATTCTACTTCATACTATATTACATAATGTTACTATTTCTATACTAAATATTGGTTGAATTCAATGACTCGGTGTGAATCGCTACTAGTTAAGCCAATTTTACAATAAAAACAACCAAGCATTAAGACCTATGCACTAAGCGCTTATCTGTCGTACGGAAACACGTCATCTGTCTTTGCAGTTTCCAATAATGTTTTAATTATTAGTTTTATCCAATGGAAACAGGCGGCAAGTCTGTTGTATTTACTTTTGTTCCTAACCTTATTATGGATATCACAGCCACATTTAAGCAGATCATACTTCAAAGCCGACATCTTCTATCGGAGAAGTTTATTTTTATGAACATCGTTAAAATATGCACACACACGACTTTTTAATATTGTTTGTACTTACATTACTGCAAGTAACCGTTCCCCGCCAACAACACCATCTGCTGTGTTCTGAATGATCGTTGCTTCACAAGTATCACTTAAGATATAAAAAATAACTATTTTTTTCAACTCTTTAGGAAATCCCAACAACGCACAAGACCTGCAAAGTTATATTGAAAACCAGTACATGAGGTAATACACTCTCGTTTCTTCTGCAGACATCTTAACGCACAATTTAACGCTTAAATTATATGTTGTAAACCCAGCTTTACTTCATACTTCGCAGCTTACGCTAAATTAAAGTTTGCAGATGTGTTTAAACGCAGTCGAATAAAATAATTTCTCCTTTCATAATGTACAGTTGTTACCAAGAAGAACAGAAATTATTTGTTTATAACTTTACTGTGTCAAATTTATTTAATGTATTCTGGAAGGTTTGTCGTCTCCTAGCCTACAAATGGATAATGATTGCAATTTACAAACAATACGTAAAAATTTGATTTATTTGTGACAGTGGGCCATTTTTGTGTGTTAACTTTGTGGCATATTTGCAAAATTATAATTTAGTTTCCCTAAAAGTAGTTATGTTCTTTGCGCCCCGTGTTTTGTTGAATGAATAAATATTTTTTCGTTATATACCACTCATTTTGTTCGCACAAATATACTATACGAAAGAAATATATCTTATTACACGTAAGATCATCTTCATAACGAGGATTGTTAATTAATTCAGCAAATTTAGTTTCGATTAGTTCATCGTGGGTATTTTCTCCTCATTACTAGCATTCCCCTATCACTTAAGAGTGTTAATTTTAAGATGTTAGTACAATACTAACAGTATGAAATGTATCAAATTTTCAAAACAGTTTTCTTCCATTATTTAAAAAGAGTTTTGTGAAGTTTCTGGTTCCTAAATTCTGCAAGAGGCGCGAGTCGTTAAATCTGGCACTACACGATACCTAATTTCTGCTACCTTCTGTTATACCCAAGGGCACAACAGAAGGCATAAAGGTTTCTATGGTATAAGACAAGAAATAACACATCTGTTCATACCCACACGATACCTAAAGTGCTTACAGAAAATTGTAAATGGCAAAAATTATATGAGTAACGGCACTGCTTATGTATGGAAAACAAGGTACTGTATTCATATGCATGCACGACGGACATTTAAGCCACTCATTAAAACATTAGCAAATTATTTAAACAGGGGCGCAGCCAGTAATTTATGAGGGTTGGGGGGGGGATCTATATTACTATTTTCGGGGGAAAATACAAAAGTTATAATAATAAAAATTAATAGATATAATATTATTTATAACCAATGGGCTAATATAGAGATATGGAACCACAAAAAGCTACAAACATCCTTCATGTTCAAGGAGGCTCACACATTTCTTACATTACAATAAAATAAAAGTTGTAATTTTTTTTCCATTTTTTTTAAATACTTTATTTTCAATTCCGGGGGCAGGGGGGAGGGTATTATGTCCCAATATCACCCCCCCCCTTGCTATGCCACTGTAATAACATATGTATCTTTAATGAGCATAATAATCAATCTTGTACTTTCCGTAATTAAACAAGATTTTACTGTTAGAAGGCCAAAATAAGGCAGAACTATCACAATAATAAAAATTGAGGCTTTAATGTGTGCCAATTTACATTACTCATGCTAAACAGATCAAATGATCTTTTTTAGAAACCAATCGATTTCATTAGCGAACTGTGCTGATTGCACTGTGCTGAATTACTTACATGTTATTGCTTCTAGACAAAGTGATTCTGGAAATGAACGTTTTATAACAACATAAGTTATAAACCGCAGTAATGTATCACATAAAAAATTTCGTAGCACGACATGGATTTGCACTCTAAAGCCTAACATTACTTGGCGCAGACTCGCGCACCAACCCACTGAGCTACACACACATGTATATGTGATTATGTACATAGAGTACCTAACGCCACAGTTATCACGTATCTTATAAATTTATGTTTATTGTTTTATTATGACGGTGTGAGTAATTTGCTATGCTTCCCGTTACTTACGCGTACATTAAGTTTAATTTTGTACAGAACCCGTAATCTTTTCGTAAACGGACATATACGGTTTGAGGTAGTTACTCGGGTGTCCGCCATCTTGTCTGTACCAGTTTCGTGGGTAAAGCAGACATTCAGAACACGTTCTGCGGTTATGGAGTTTGATCTGTGAGCGACAGTGATGGAGTATGTGTGAGAGAGAGGATAGATGCCACAGTGGCAACGCTGCCGGCTTCCCCACGCAGCCGCCACGAAAATGGACTAGCATTACCTGGTGTTTATACCAAGAACTACAAATTTTTACCTGCTGGAGTGGTCAGAAACTTTAACTTGGGGAAGTCCACTCTAGGTATTTCTTTACTCAATGCCGGAACCACTTATATCCGACTTCCCTAAATCATTCTACTCACAACTTTTAGTGTTCATACAACGACTATGTAGCAGTAAAAATACACAACTTAAGGTTTTAATACAGGATGTGAGTGTATTTTTACACATACTTCAAAATGTGCAAATTTAAACCAAAACTGTGTTTATCAGGCCATAGGTTCATGTGTTTTCGCCAAAGACATGTAGTACTCTCTGCATGATTAAGAAATGTTTGTTTGAAATTACACGTACTCTAGTTGTCTTTACAAATTACACATACAAAATGGGTAAATTACCAAAAAAATGTTATGTGCAAATTAAAACATATTTTTTACAGTGAGACAGAGAAAACGTTTATGCATAAGTGGTATACTGTATTTATGAGATTATATAAATTAGGAAAATTCCTGAGCAGACGAACTGCAAAATTTTTCGTTAGTAGTCAAAACGTCCTGACACTTACATTTACAAATCAGCAACTTCTATTAAATGTGTTTGTAATAAATTTCATTTACATACAGGTACGTGTGGCATAGAACAAATAATTCTTATATTAACTGTAGCCTGTAATGATAGCACAAGCTCATCTTCCCTATCAGCGCAATAGTAATGCAATTCCTTTCAATTATGAACTTCCACCCGTCATTCGATTTCTTATAACAAAAACGGATACTTTTGCAATGGAACTGGTTGAAATCGCGTAACATGTATAGTTTCCTTAATATTTTTTTGTAGAAATGTTCCCCTTTGTGGTAAAATTATATCATCTTTCTCCAAACACAGTCTTTCTCAAAGACTTCAAAATCTGTAACTCGTTTCCTGAAAACTTTTTTTTCTATGTGACACAAATATTGATTTTGACTTCGATGCAATGTTGATGTCCACATCCTTGCATGTCTGTCGCACTGTACGTTTTGCGACATCACTCGCTTTTGTTATAAAACTGCTAACTTGTTTTAAATGTATACTTTCGTGGAAATTATTTGATAATTGCTAAAATAAAATAATACACACTAAAGGTTCAACAGATTGACCTTGTTTGTACACCTCATCCCCTTTGCAAAAACGTACTGGTGCTAGCACAATGTTTACTTGGCGCCACAATTTAAACGAAAACTTTACACGCGAACAAATGAAGAACAGTGAGAATCGTCCAAATCCCGTCGCGGTACTGGACTGGAGTTACTTAATGCTACAGCAGTCACCAACACTTGGTGGAGTGAGACAGCTAAGCTACGCATTATGTTATGTCGACTAAGCACGAGTCAGACTTGGTTATTTTTTGCCTCCAAAGCAAGGCAATATCATTCCTTCTCAGGGCAATAACAAATAACATTCTCTATTCTGAATAACAGCCACGAGTTCACGCCAGCTGTTATTAAAATTCTTTTATAATGTAGAACACGAACGGATACATAAACAAACTTCGGAATTTTTACCAACATATTCAGCGAAATGAGCGTATTGCAAAAAGTGACAGATGTTTAATTAAATCTTTCACGATTTTTGAGCGCACCAGAGAAGTATTTCGCTCAACTCACTGTGGCCGCTGTAACGCTGTGAACTAGGCAACAGCGCACAGCTGATATATAGGCCGCTGGCACCAGCTAGCGAGAGGAGCGCCGCAGATAGACTTACCTTCAGCGGCCAACAAGTTCTATGCCTGGTATAATGGTAACCATTAGCAGTAATCTATCATTTAAAATAGGCTTTTAATCGTGGCACGAGTTACTAGCACAGATCGCAATACATATATTATTGCAAATTCTTAAATATTTATTTATTTACCAGCGAAATGCAACAGTTATTGTCTCAGTCTCAATTCAGACAGAAAAGAAACTTACACTCAGGTTAGTGTGGGCGAAGTTATGCACTCCTTTAATCGTACAGCCTCTGTAAACCGACTATTCACTTAGGCGATCGAAACTGTGATCTCCTTAGTCTGGTTCCTCGGCAATCCCAACAGTTGGCTATTTTCTTCACTGCGAATCGCTTGTTCTTGAGGTCTTCTCTAACAGTCACACGGGCCTTTCAGTGCCCACAAAGTCCGTGCATGGTTTAGACAAACTTGGAGTGACCATGTTGACTAAGAAATTGCACCACAAGAAAATAAAATAAGTCTTTCTTCAGTAGCGAAAATCCACGCGAGTTCTGAGTTCCTAAACAAGCCTTTTTCTTACTTAATAATATTAAAAGATTTAAAATTTGTTAGAATAAACCCATCAGTAGGACTACCTCAGCCACTTACATTGCATGTAATCACCCAAATTAGACAGTAATTTCAATACTACCATACAGTATAAATATCCTCAGTCAAACCATAACATTTTGTGACTGGTATTCATCTATTTCAGCCTACTATGATTGGGTGACATTTTAAAAACATTAGAGCATTTAAATTACATTGCCATGACAACCTCATAGGCCTCTGTCAGAGCCTTGTGGATACCACTCTGGTAATTGCGGTGCAGTCTTATTAATATAAACGAGGAAATAATCAATTTAATATATTTATTCATTCAAATTTACCAAACGAATGTCAGTACAATTATAAAATTGTCACCAATTATTAAAGTTATAATTAATTTAATTACAGAAAATAAAATTGTTATTTAGGCATTCTGTGAAGTGTAAAATCTAAATGACGAAACAATCTGCCTCAATAACTATAGTAAAGTTGACAGAGAAACAGTATATAGTTACATATATCTAACGTTATTTTAATTGCAGTATTTACTTAGTGGCCACGGAATAATATTTTATTATTTTATTTACACAATAATGAATGTTGTTTTAATATAAAACAATAATATTTCTAACAGCAATTAGTTTCATTTTATTAAGGGCAAGAATAAATTTAATAATATACTTACTGATGTTGATGTTGACATGAGGTGGAAGGATGCACAACGTGCTCAGAGGAATAAGTAAGTGTCACTCGCAAGTAGATTGCTAGTTAACCGTGGTCCAACTACAGTCATGTATGTATTAACGAATCGAGCTTATATTCTTTAATTTTATTATCTGAGAAAAAAGAAACAAAATTGTTAACAAAATTTTATAACCCGCAAAGTTCTGCCATCAATAAGAAAAGCTGGTGAACATAAATAAAAAAATGTAATTGAAAGATTACAGAAATAAATTTAAAATAAAGTTATAACTGTCAATAGTTTTGTGCAAAGCATTAGAAAAATGTTTTATACTGCAAGATAAATTATTCATGAAACAGAATATACAATTAATAATATGAGGCCTAATATTTTTCCTTAAACTCAGAATCAACAATTTAGATCATGTTTTTTACTATTAAGATTATTTGATAACAATGCTGATCATTATTACTACAGATAAAACACAAAGAAAAAAATATTAACATATTAATATATACTATGCATTACGTGTTACCTATGTACTGAAGATTGGCGAGATGCCTATACACTAAAATCTAAGGTGTAAAACTCATCAAAATACGTTAATTTGACTGCGGATCTGCTGAAAATGCTCCGCTGAAATCGGCAAAATTTATTTATTATTTCAATTGCTGGCATCTATTTATTTAACAGTGAGTTATACTGATTCCTGGTGATTTACACCGGCCTGGCACTAAAACCTATTGCACTGAATAGTTATTAGACAACAACTCATTAAGTTTCAGTAAGAGTATTTCAAATTGTTATAATCATTTAGTCATGCACCACAAAGCTGCGTAACAGCACCAAAATTTACTCTTCATAGTGNGCTGCGTAACAGCACCAAAATTTACTCTTCATAGTGACGTCATTTTACACCAACCCCTAGTCTTTTAACTCCAAAAGTATAACATTTGTTTATTTAGGGTTCCGAATAATTCTTTAAGTTACTTCCTTTGAAGTTCTGTGTGCATATTACGCCGAAAGAAGCCCTCTACTTTTCCATTTTCACATCAGTATATTACTTTAGAGTTATACCTGGAATACAAAGTAAAATATTTGTATTTACACCGTATAATATGTTTGAGATAGTAAATTGCGGCCCTCCTTTGCCTTGTTACTTTCTCTCCATTATTGAGTAGAAAATCCCAGAGGCGGCACCGTATATTTCCCTCTAGCAGTTTTTCCTTATGAAAATTTATTCCGAGGTACAAATATCATTAAAATTTCCGGCTGAGCAGCGAAGGCTTAGTTGTTTGCACACACAGGAGATCAGCGGATCCTTTACGCGCTTTGAAACCATCTGATTAAAATAAATTCAACAATCCCCGTACATTTCCCTAAACGAATGAATGAATTTTAATATGTTTTTCGTGCACTTGACATGAAACCAAAGCGTATGTATTCCAGGTTGAGAAATATTGTTNGAATGAATTTTAATATGTTTTTCGTGCACTTGACATGAAACCAAAGCGTATGTATTCCAGGTTGAGAAATATTGTTCTTCTTAAAGGAAACTGTATTTTGCGGTGAGAATTGAATGAAACCAGTATCACCGTTCATATTGCAGGCTATATTTAGTTTCCTGCTTGTAAAGAAATGTTTGACATAATCTTTCGGAAGTGCTTAGAAGCCCGTTACATCACCATACTTGTACAAACACAAAAGTAAACTTCGTTATCTGCGCGTCTAATGCTGTAACCCTAGTATAAAATATTATATAGTACTTAATTTTTATTACAAAATATCTAAACAAAAATACACGTGAAACGATAATAAAAACAAATTTTGAGGACGTTTAAAATATATATCAGTCTGCAACATACAAAAGTCACAAGAATCTATTGAATATTTAATTCTGGGTTTAAGTCAATTAGCAGTAATACACTAAACATACCAGGGAACTTAATGTGTACAAAATAAATTCCTTCTTTCTACTTACGTCTGAAGCTAAACGATGGCGATTTGTGATATTTTCTTTACGTCGTCTAAGCGTGACTATTATGGCGTAGAATGATATAGGTATCTCTTGTAGAACCCTCATAGTATTATTCCTGCTGTAATTAAACTAGCATGGAAATCTGAGTAAGTTTTACTAAACTTCTGCGTACAACGTTTATACTTTGCTGATATGATTTTCTCGTGTGATGATACCATAAATTAGAGGATGAATTATTCCATCTGTTACAGACGAAATTTTAATCAGGTTAAATCACAAATTATCAACAGTGCATAGTTATTAATTGAATACAGTAGATAAATATGGTATGGATAAGTAGGCCAAATTATAGACACTGATGAATACGTAAGAAATTAATATTGCTCTATAGATACTGTATAAGTTTTATAAGTTATACTTTAACAGATCATTCAATATTATTCGAAAAAAGGTATACTATACTGTCTTCGGATTCGTCTACCTAATGTACCAATAGGTTTATCTAGTAAATACATTGATGGCAAATAAACGTGCACAATGTGAGCATTTTTAAAGGTAAACGTCAGCCCTGTAGGGGTTTAACTGACTTAAGTAATTACCTAACCTCAAGCGTATGATATTAGTTCAGTATGCTATATGCCAGTGTATTGATTTAATCAATAAAACCAAATTAAAATTTTCGATTAAAAACGGGTTTTCTTAGACCCCTCTCAAAATATGCAGACTAAACTTAATCTCAAAAATTTGGTAAGCACCTCATAAAGTGCATTTACTGTTACTTCAGACTTTTATGAAGCCCTGCTAAAGTTCTACTTTCAGGCTATTCCTCCTCGTCATGAAGGCAAAGCTTGACTTAGTATCTATAGAAAATTATACCAAAGGGACAACGCACCGCATTCGTGCACACTCGGTTAAATGATTATTTTTCACGAGGACTATTTCGTACTAGGTAATACCAACATACTTATTTTCCCACTATTTTTATTGAGGTTAATTATAATTGGAATATTATAATGTAAAGACGAAATACAAATAAATGTACAATTTAACCAAAAACACGATACTTTTAGTTTAACACAAGCATAAAACTCTTGTGATGCACGCCATATTTGGAAAACGACCAAACACGTCACACATGGGGTGTCTTTTCAGAAGTTAGATTCAAGAAGTGTGAATATACCGCGAATAGACATTAGGAAGAGTTTTCATATTATTTAATAACATTTAACATCTATTTTTAAATCAAATATCACAAAAAATACTCTGTGGCGGCAACGAAATGTTTTGTTGTTATTCACTCTGCTAAAAATTGCTGTGTTCAAAAAAAGATTATTGTAGCTACCACATAATAAATTTTAGTGGCCACAAAAATTGTGTGGTTACAACTTTAAAATGTGCTCACCACAAACAATTCGGTATGGTGAATGCCAATAAAACACTTTGTGGCCACAACAAGATATGTTTTTCAGTGAGAAAAACATTGGTGGCATGGACCTAATGTGGTTCAAGATGATACTGTAATTTTGTTTATTTTTTACTCTATATTATTTGAATATATAAATTAATGTATTTTAGATGCAAAACACGTACAAATATTATATTCGGGATGTGGTATATTATTATATGTCTAAACTTTTGTTCTGGAACTAAAGAGAGTAGGAAGGGCGGCAGTGTAACGACGTACAACGGTCGGTCGAGAACGTTCTTGGAGAACTACTGCAACTGTTTTGGTTTACCAGCAGAAAACACTGCAGTAACTACACCGATGTTTTGCCGCGTTTAACCACAATTTTAGAAATTATTCGGTAGAATAGTAGAATGAATAAAGAAGAAGAAGTTGTTAGATTTTCTTCAACTGCACTGTTGTTGTTTTGCTGTAAATGCCAGTCGCATGTAATAGCCGACGTGCACTGGAAGTATGTTCCTTACCGAAGCGAGAGTGCTGCCATGTTAAGGCGCAACTCGGATAGCTACTTACCGTCCCAGCCACGCTCATGCCGCACAATCCATCTACTACCCGCGCTCAACAACGTGTGGCACGGGTCCTTGTTTTCAAGGTCGAGTGTTTGATTAGAACTGAGCTTCCTTTGCGACAACTCTGACGAAGGAAGTTTTCATGGGGTTGAAAACTTCTCCAACCTCCTCTCTCTCACTGTCCACGCTGAGAGGGAATTCAATGTCTTAGCTGAAATATCCAAGGAATGCAAGACCTGAACCTGGGGAAATTATGTCAGTTTTAATTAAGCCTTTTAATAAAGAGTAACACATGATTGGGATCGTGTTTATTTTAGGCTCAGAAACTCAGGAATTATGCTAGACTCAGGCTGTAACGTAGGTATTATTGAAATTTTCCTCGACATTCCGAAATATCGTTAGGAATATTTCGTGTTTTTTGGTATAAGCAAGATGGCAGGAATCCCTTCCAAGCATTTCTTTTTATCCAAAAACATCGTCGATAAAAAAAACACTGGCGTAAAGTCTGACCAATAAGCCAGTCTTCAACATTCCGAAATGTTTGGAGAAGTCAAAAACAGTTCAGTGACGGATGTGAGGAACACTCATTCTGACGTCACTGCGTAGGTCTTACTTTGCATGCATCTGTCAAGGGAAACAGCTTGTTGAGTGTGGTTTATCTAGCCAGTGTGTTAATACATTTTTTTACATATTATATTTGTGGTTTATTCACACTTTTTGAAACAAACCTTTGAAAAATCACACTAAGTATGAAGTGTTTCGTTGTTTACGAAATACGCCATGTATCACAAGCGTTTTATACTTCTGTTAACATAAAAGTACTTTATTTTTTGGTTAAATTATATTTCAATTAATATTTTATCTATAAATTATATTAATTCAGTTATAATTGATATCTATAAAACAGTGATATAAAAGTTGTGTTGGTAATGTCTAGTAATAAATAGTTTTTACGCAACATATTATTTCACTGAAGGCGGACGAATGCGATGCCCTGCCTCTTTTGTGTAATTTTCTAGACTCGTTTAATCTTTGTTTGCATGAGGCGGATGAATATATTTGAAGAAGTACTTTAGCAGGGCTTCAGAAAAGTTGGAAGTGACAGTGAATGGACTCTACCTAAATGTTGTGTCTTTAAACTGTTTCACTGCTCCTTACGCAACGCAAATGTGAGCATATGTCGAGTTCAAGTAGTCATGTTAAATAGTTCGACTCGAAATCTGTGACAAATCACTTGTCACTGAGTTTTCTAAAGCTTGTGACTGAACGATACACTGAACTCTGCCTACCCGCGTATGTATAGGCTGTTTGTTAGAACTTTTGAAATCCCTGCTTACAATCTTATTCTTTGCCCTGTTTGTATCTTCCTCCTTGTACACTCACTTTATTCATGCACCAATCAAGTGCAATTGTGAAATCTGTGAAATTGTTAGGAACGTAAATACGTTACCGACAAGCTAATTCTTGCTCTTATCTGCGTAAAAATAATTTCATTGCCTATAAATGTAATACTTAGACTTTGAATACGACGTTAAGATACGGGATTACTTTCCGTATTTCACCATACTGTTAGCGGGACTAAATTTTTTTTTTCATAGGTTGGTTCCAAAAGCGCTTAAGTTTACCGTGAGCCATCTATATCAGACTTTTTTTTCTGGCCTATGAGAGTGTAACACAACTTGGGCAACCCTCGGATGTGCTCGGCTTCTCTCACCGAACGTGACCAAACAACTTGAACTAACCTACTGTACGTTAGTTTAAACTGGAAAAAAATATTCACGTCGTGGTGTAGGTTAGCTGTGTTTAATTTAATTCGTAAAGCCAGCCCTAAAATTTAATTAACCATAACCACGACCATACACCTAGCATTTCTCCCATCCATAATAAGAATTCCTTGCTACAATTGACATAACAAAGCAGAATGCATGCGTCTGTGTGTGATTTTATGTGTACGTATCGTTAAAATATCTTAAACCACACTCATTTTGACCATCTCGGTGCACGTTTAGTAGATTTATACGATGCTAGATACTCATTTTGAAAATGATAAATACATAAATATTGTCGAGCAGTGTCATACCTCAGAAAACATTATATATTTGAACCAAAATTGGTATGTTGACAGTCCTCACTGTCTGAATCGAATTCAGAGACACTTGTACGAATTGGTCCTGTATATACGAAGATAGTGCCACGTAAAAAAAATTAAAGCTATGTCTTACCTCGGGAACTACTCTTCTGATTCCCGCCAAATTTGGCATACAAGAGAAGCACGCTTCGCCAATCAAGAAGCTGGAAATCGAGGGGCGAAAAGGGAGCGTTTAGGTTAGAATGCCGTACCTTCCATTATTAACCAACTTGGTAGCACCATAGTACATGTTGCGACTATTTAAAGTAGTAATTCACCACCTCTTTTTTTTTTTCGACTTTTTGTAAAATTACCTGAATTAAGTTTTTATATCGTACATGCAAAAGTATTAAACTGATTACTACCAAGTTTGGTAAACAAATATCGCTGTGCTAGGCCTTTCCAAGCGAATATAATTTTTGTAATTCAGGCTCACATTTTCAAAACAGCGACTCTATAAATGTATTTTTTTGATATGCCACATAATCTGAGTAATTCGGCTTATTTCAAACTAACTTTGTATGCTGGCAGTATCTTGTTGACCATTATATTTAATTATTAGTTGAAATTTTCCCTCCTCGCCTTATTAATACAATATTTCAAAAAATTGCCCAAACGAAATTTACAAATAGATATTTTTAAACGTACAATTAAAGGCGAAACAAGTTAAGTAATTTAGAATACGTATGTTACTTATTTTGCAAATGGTTGGCTCGTTACAATTTCTGTCGCTTATGATACCTACGGAACAATCAAACCGAGTAGTGCCGAACTTGGCGTGCTGGCTGTTCTTATTGTGTGCGTTAAATATGCGCATTAGAAACACTTTTTATGTGTCGTGTTGAAATATGTCACCATTAATTTAAACTTTAACCACAAATCTCAGTATCTTTCCAGACTATTTCCACCACGTCTCCATGCAGTCAGGTCTATGGAAGGTCCCATAATATTATTACAAAATAGTCTTTAATTTTAAGAGTGGTGGTTTTGTTCTTCTAGTGTTATATCCCGCATCTCTGGCACAATCCAAAACTATCTGACCTAATATTTTTACGCTGAAGTATTCCTTTGTGCACTGCACTCAAAAACGAATAGCTTAATTCGTCTACCATTTTGGAAGGTAGCCTCTCTTCCGAAACATTTTTGTCACAGTCTTACACTACATGCAAGGAACCACTATACTGATCACTTTTGGAAAATTCTTTCTACTTGGACATTTTTAAAGCACATTCCATTTTAACAAAGACTTTGAGTACTTCATCAAATTTACTTGTATATGTAGAGGAAAGTTATTACACTGGGAAGTTTTCGTTTTATTAAAAGAGCATAAGGGACATTGCGTTGTTAATTAAGTGTAATGTGTTGATAAGCTCAAGGCGGTATGAACTTGTAAACTTCCCCACTGAATTCTCTCTATAGAGTCCGCATTAGGGAGTTAGCAAATCGAAGAAGAAACATGGGTCCCCTCGGGGTAATAAATGGAAGTAATCTTTCGTCCGAGAACGCAGCAGGACTGTCGAACCAAACAGTTATAAATGGCCTGGATGTGAGCTGGTGTGCACTCTCCGCTTGGATGTACTCCAGCTACGCTATTTGTAAACATTTGCGACGGCTCGCGCCAAATGAGCACTAAGAGATGGAGTGCGGTGCAATCCCGCAGCCAGAGAGGAAACTGCACATTTACGTCCTTGTGGGTTGTAAAAAAATTCCATTATTTAAAGAACATTTACTCGGAAAACTAATGCTAGACTTTTCCAGGCCTGCGAAGCCGTATATTATCGATATTTTTACTTTATGTCATATATTTTAAATAAATCCGCAGTTGTCAAATGGCATCATGAGGGGATTATATAGAACACCCACTGATATATGCCGGTTTTCATAGCAGTGTTGGTTATTTTCCATTCGTATTGCTGTAGAATGATGTCGTGTGGAACACTGTGCTATAAGACATCACACAAAGTGTGGCACTTAAATCTTTAAAATATTTACAGAAATAATTTTTTTAAATTTTAAATTCATGAAATAAGAATTTGTATCAAAAAAATGTTTTAGTCATTTTTTTAACCGCATGGTCTGGTGAGGGTTAATGCAGAAACGCGACCCGTATTATTGACTAAGAGAAGAGAGTAGGTGTTTGGCAAATGCTAATAAACACGAAATGTATAAAAGTTATCTATAACAGACATCGACTCTTCAAGCCCTTTAACAAGGTACGTAAAGAAGATATGTGTCCGTTTCACAGTACACTTATAGTTGTTCTCGCTACACAGTTAACGTGGTTCTCGTATGATAGCGAAGTAAAATATGTTTCTGTGTCACAATAGTAACTATTTTAATTTGTATTCCACTTTCCGTATGTAAAAATATATTAATTCCATAACGATGAGTTTTGTGGCATGTAGATAACGGAACCACTAGGAAATAGTTACGGAATAATGTATTTGCGGATAGTTCCCTAAGTCTACGAAAATTTCGTGAAACGCTAACATCACTTAGCAAGGTTCCTTAAGTTCATATACCAGGAGTTTGTAAATTTACGAATTTTTACGGTATACACTGACGTATATGAATTTTTGCAGAAGTTTAGAAAGTATGGTTTCATGTTCGTAATTACTATCAATAGAAAAATGTAATTTAATAGCAACTGGAAATGGTTTCTGTTTGTGTTTTACACGTTACAATAAGTACTGGCATATTCATAACTTTTTCAACTTTGTCTTTTCTCATCGTGTTTTTCTCTGTAATTCAGTCTATAACTGTGCTAGGTCTATGACTATGTAATTACGTGAAAACGGAAAAATTAAATACGTAGATGTTTTAAAATTATTCTGCTAACACTGGACAGAATATACAAAAGAGCGATGATTGTAATTATATTTTAGTGCCGTATGAATTCCTTACAATTGCAGTGATAATTTGTTCATATGAAATGCAAAGTGATCATTTGGTCAAGTGATCTGGCCCCAAGATGCTAATGAAAGATCCTGGAATCAATTTCCGCTTTCTGCTGAGGAAATATACACCTACCTGGTTCAGTTTTGCCTGTTGTAGAATTCCTTCACCATCACATAATTTAAACTTTCGGATGTTGTACGACGGATCCTGACAATTCAAGTGACGGAGCAAGATGATTGTTACAGTTTAATATAACGCTTTTCTGTCGTAGATACAGGCTGTAACGAAACACATGGCCGAAATATTTTAAGAGTTGATAACGTGAGGAAAATGAGGCTGGGAACCGACCGCAGTGAGTAAGTTCGTGAACTGACGCCCCGAGTGTAGGCAACCACGCAGGGTTGCCGTGAACTCTTCTGCGTAGCCTAAACCGGTTGATTCTGAACAACATCAACAACGGTTAACATGTCGTGCGGGACGGAAAACCGATCTTTTTACGAGGGAACCATGTCCGGAAAAGCATGGTTTTGGGCGTATATGGTGATACGTTAATATTCCACATTTTGTCACGCAACCATCTCCAACCAAACAAGGGAAAACATACAACACCAAGTGGAACAGTTAAGTAATGGTTGAATCTGTTCATTGTTTATCAGCAGTCGCCTGAAAGGAAAGGAAGAGGGACCTGGGGGCGGGAGCCACCATCGGAAATTCTCCCCCGATAAAACGTCTGTAAATACAGCATTTACATTACCATCTACTAGACCAAACAATCAAACAACACAATGCTAAACTGCGACTTTAAGTTCAAGAGCTCACTCCCTGAGTATTCTACAATGACGTATTTGCCGTGGATAGCAGCTACACAGTAACCTCTTCGATAACTTTGCATTTTTCAAGCCAATACGCAGGATTTTTGGGAAGCTGAAAAAGTATATAAATAGTTTTGTTACCTATAACGATACGTGTGTACGCGGTTTATTCAGGTGCACCATTATAACAAAGTATTCTACATTTCATAAGAATCGTTGGCAGTAGTGTGTTATTTGTATGTAAAGTGTGTTTTAATCTTGGCTGCAGTCGGAGTTATGGTTCTTGCACTATACTTCTCATTACAGAGCAGGATTGCTCTCGATAGGGGTTCATTAAAAAAGTGTGGATACAGCTACCGTTCAAATTAATAGTGTAATTAAGTAGCAATTAATTCTTCATTATTCTCAATGTGGATGAATGGCGCGAACACTGTTGACTTTAATTTTGTAAACAGTAGGTTGTGTTTTTTTTCTATTCGAATTCGCTTATAACTGAAGGTTATACTGATAAATATAATTTTAGAAAATTTATGGCTGGAATGTTTGTTTCAAACTCCCTCGTTCTTTTATGTACGGTGCTTCTTTCAGTACGCACTTATATTTAGCTTCGTCTTATTCGTCGTTCGTAACCGAGACGAAGCCGGACTTACACTTATGTGGTGCTCACGTGCGAGCAGAATTGCAACGGATGATGTCGCGCGCAGTTCGTGTTCTAGAATGCAGTAGTTGATCTGCGCTGCGGCTGCAACACTCAAGATGTTGCGTTACTGCCGTGGAGCGAAAGTCTCTACGTACCTTCAACTTTTCCATTGGTGTGAAAGATTTATTGTAATGTCTGAATACACTCAGCTATTAGGAACGCATGAAGTAATATATTGTAAGAAAAAAAATCCGTGAAATTACTTAAAATGACTAGTTACAATTTAACCCAGGAATCTTCGTAAACGTACAGAACTTTTCGTTTTTTTTTTAACAACACTGTTTCCGTGAATGTAAAAACTTTTCATGAATTTACGGAACCTCACTGTAAATTAGTTTATAGGTTTTGTGTATTTCTGGCTTATAATAAGTAACTTCGGGGAAAAAAAGTTGAATTTTAGTTATGCGAGTGTAGGTTTAAGTACTCTGAATCTTCCAAATACAGCAGGATCGATATTTTCCTAGTTGCAGAGACGAAAAACGCTTTGTGTTCCCTCGGAAATGTTTGTTCTCGAAACCCTGTGTTGTCGAAAATGCAGAGATATATCATATTTTGCATATACGACGCTCAGTTACATTTTATGTCATTCCGGAGTGCGTTTTTGTATATTTACGTGAGAATTTACATGGACTTGTGGACTTTGATAACAGCGTACGAACGAATGGTATACACACACCTCACATTCAATTTATAGATATTGTTTACTAACAGTTTGTCAAGAGTTAGTCTTTTTTCGACGGTCGAATGTTTCCTGAAAGTGTCCGTTATACAAAACATGCTAATTATATCACGTTTACTAACAAGGAACCATATTAGCAGCAAATTTACGTTCCTTGACATTGCAGAATTGCTTCTTCTCGCGGAACATCTCAAAAAACGGTGCATAATAGAAAAAGAGTGTTGGGTGAAAATTGTCAGAACACGAAATTATAGACAAAGGTCTCTGTATAATTTTCCGGGTATGTCGCAAATAACTATTTCGAGCCTAGTTTTTCAAAGTCCTATCTATTTAAAACTTTAAAAATTATATTTCATTGCTTACACAATCGATGTTATTTGGACGTTTCCACATACTTTCTGGCCATCGTCCTTCCAGCGATTAAAACGCGTTTCTCTAATGTTGTACATAGTTTCGTGAATTGAATTCATATTTCACAGCGTTAAGCAGGCACGTTACCACTTGTAAAGCGATACGTGTTTTTGGGTGAACCCCGTTGTATTACCAGCCAAAGGGTTGGGCGTAGCTTCTTCGGCCTGGCTTGGAGAGCTCAGACTCTTACAAGAAACGTTCGTGCATTGACGCGGAATAGATAAGGACTGCCGGAGCGCTTCGAGCTTAGAGAAAATACATGAATTTTCCAAGCTTCTTTCTCGTCAAAAACCGTATATATCTCCATGATTTTGCCTTCCAGTCCACGCTGTTATGACTACCTGTTAATAGTGTAAAATTACAGAATCATTCAGNAAATAGCGTAAAATTACAGAATCATTCAGTGAAAAATCGCAATACATACAATTTATTTGTTTTTATATTTAAATTTATGGAGGAGTTGTGCGGGATAATGAATCCCACTGAAAAATAACGCCCGCTCCGGAGGGGTCTGGCTCCATGTATAGCAGTTTTCGTACCCATGGTCATGCCCGAAACGGTTATATAACGTGTTCTAAATTTCTGCTATATCCACGGAGCTGCGACAGACAAGATGGCATACACCCGAGTAACGATCTCAAGCCGTATGTGTCCGTTTACGAAAAGATTATGCGAGAGGAATGATTATGCCGATTTTGGCGCATCGCGATCGGAGATCGGACCTATTCATGCTCTGTCATTCCGGTCCCCCGGCGGCCATTTCTCCCAAAAAAATTTGCTTTTTTCCTTCAATTTTTTTTTATATTCCCTTTTCCCTTAAAATTTAAATTTTCCCCTTAAAATTTTCTGGTTTTTCTTTCAATAAAGCACTGATTCCCCCCAGCAGCAAAAAAGACCACACAGAAAGGCAATTTTCGATCCATCGGAAGCATTTAGGAGGTTCGCTTCTCGAGGGCAGAGCAGTGGCGGCCATATTGGTTGAATAGGCATAGGGTATGCCAATTCGAAACACAGGGTCCAGGGTCCGGAGTCAGACCTAACCATCAGCCATCTTGGTTCTGTCAGTCATCTTGTCCGCCATGTTGGATGTCCGTTACCATGACCTCGATGTTTGACCTTGACACCAGTGACCTTTGACCTTGAAACCAAAAATTTCCCGAAACATTCCAAAAATCGCCAAAAATTATAAAAAGACCAAAATATTTATAAAAAGTATTAAAAAAAGTATTCTAAAATACATAAAATTAAAATTCAGAAATGTTCGCGTTTAGAGGGGACGAGTGACTCGAACCGACCAGCCACCATGTAATAATGCCACCCTAACACCATGTTGGACCCAGGTGACCTTGACCTTGACCCATGACATTGAGGATATAACAATGACTTAAATGACCTCGCAAACAAAAACTCGAGAAAAATGAGTAAAAATGGAATAAACTCATATAAGTCAGCGAGCATATCACAGTACTGGCTACTACCACCATCTTGGATCCAGATTAATTTGAGCTTTGACCTTAACCTGGTGACCTTTAACCTTGAAACCAAAATTTCTTTAAAATCTAAAAAATTACATAAGAATTTGTAAAAAATATTACAAATTATTTTTAAAAACTTACATTTCTGGAGGTCCCCCACAGCACCATGTCCAGCAGACGTCTGACCCCCCTCCAAACAATCACATTATATTAACATTCCCCACCCCAACCCACTCACCTTTGGTCATTCTGACGAATGCACTCCAACCACCACAATGGTTTTTCGTTTATCATTTGTTAACATTTTCAACACCTAGGTGGCACTGATGACTCCGACTAACATGTTAGATCTGGATGTACTTCACATAGACCACACATACGTGACCTTGACCCTGTGCCCATTACATTAAAAACCCAAATAATAAAAAATATTTTTTTAACAATTAATTAATAATCTGTTTTTATCAATATTTCGATTAAAATCGCAATCTTTCCATCAATCAGCACCGCGCAATCAGCACAACGATCCTAATCTTTCCTTCAATAGTTCAATATTTCCATCAATATTTCGCAATCTTTTATCAATCTTTTAATATTTCCATCAATCAGCAACACAATCAGCACTGCAATCCCAATATTTCCATTAAACTTTCAATCTTTTCTTCAATCTTTCAATATACCCATCAATATTTCGTGGTCTTTCCATCAATCTTTCGAAATATTTCCATCATTCATTCAACTCTTCCATCAATCTTTCCATAATATTTCACAATATTTCCATCAATTCATCGATAAATTTCCATCAATCTTGACGCTCCCCGCGTCCATGCATTTTTGGCCGTCAGAACACACGCGCTAGCGAAGCCTGCCGGCGGTCAACACCAATAAATATTAAGGGTGGCGGACGTGTCCAAATAAAGGATCCCGCGCCTCACAGCTGCAAAGACGGGCCACCCAAGTTTTCTGCACGTGCAGACGGCATCCGGAGGCAACGGAAGCCACCAGGGCACGAACACAGCTACACTGGGCAGCTGCCCCAAGATACGCCGAGGTCCCACGACCCCGGGCTTCACCGCAATAAAACCCTGAGAGCTTTTGGGGCGANCTCGAAAGCCCTGCACTCTCGACAGATCTGCTGGCGGGTTGGAGGCGTAGGTAGATGAAGGGGGTGTGGGGGGGGGGAGGCCTCCGCTTCAGCTTCACGTGTCTGGAGATTTTCCATGCCACGTGCCTATTCGAAGGCGACAGCAAAGTGCGCTAACGGTTGAAGGGGGTGGGGTGAGGGGGTGAGGGAAGTGAGCCAAAGGCGTGCTATAATCCTCAAAACTGTCACGCGACAANTTGAAGGGGGTGGGGTGAGGGGGTGAGGGAAGTGAGCCAAAGGCGTGCTATAATCCTCAAAACTGTCACGCGACAATAATGATCGAAGAGATCTTCACAATGCGCGAGAAATACCCTCGTTTCTGATGGTAAATCAAATATCTGAGTATATCAATAAGTTTATCCGGGTCTTCGAAAAATATGTAGCTAGTATTCTCGACGTTTTCGGGTCGCTCACTGCAGCAAATGTGTCAGAGGGATGTGTCAGTGCATCGAGAAAATCGCCATCATCGTCTTCATGTTCATTTTCATCTATACAATCTTCATGATCGTCTTCACTTCCTGTTTCATCCTCGATATTAAAGTTGCTTTCATTTGTAGCAGGAGTTGTATGCTCATCAGTATTTAGAGCCGACGACCGTTTATTTTGAAGTTCGTCTACTTCACGCGAACGTCTTGCAAGTGTACATTTTGCGCAAACTGACTCTACTTCACTCATTCTGTCTTCAGCATCAACTGTCTCATCATAATCACCTGTCGAATTGGATCCCATCGATGCAGCAAGAGTTATTTCCGGCACACTTGCTGACTCTCAGTATACAAATCCTTGCAGGTCACTAGAATCACTAGAAAAATTACTCTTAGTATGGAACACGTCAATAGTGTAAGTCACCTGAATATACCTTAAAGGTTAAAGGCGCGCATTGTTGTTACATATGGGAACTAATTTTCACGACACGACCATCATCGCTAACTGGTTGTCGCCAGTAGCGATTCTGTGATCAAGTTTTCACCTATGGTCAAAATGCTCGTCGGCATGAGAGAACGGCCTGTACGAAGATCCCTTTTCGCGTGTGAAGCATTATGACATTGGTCCCATGCAGTTTGTGCAAGGAGAATACATTGAAAGAACATACCTCAGTGTTCTGTAGAGTTTATCGCACAAGCGAAACATAACAGAGTGGCGAGGAAAAATCACCTTACGTGTACAGAGGCATTGAAAATCTTTGAGGTGCCGAAAAATAACAAATTAATATTCTGTAGTAACATACATAAGTTAAAGTCTAAAATAACATTTCAGTATGTGTAAATGTCCGTCACCCCTTCGTTAAGGCGGCAGTGTGCAAAGTATTTTATGCAGACAGTGCTTTCCCAATGGTTTCCAAGAGTGTAAGTAACGTGGCTCCCGTATGTCACTGGTCAAATGAGTCAGGGCCATTATTGCAGCTCTATAAACCGTATCTTGTTTAACTGTGACTGAAAACGAGAAAGGTTTTGGCCACACAAAAAAAAATTGTGCTTTTACAAAAAAAAATTTAAGTGACACCACAAAATATCTTTGTAAGATTTGCTAGAAATTGCTATAAAAGTGTGCCGGATATATTAAGTATTTGTACAAAAAAGTACTGTAAACAACCAACGAATATCCTGTGGGATTACAACAACGTGTGTAGTAATTCACAAATTATTTTCTTGCAAAATCACAGGCTACTGTTTGGACTTCTATAAGGTAATTTTGCCTTCAAACGAGAACAGGAAGTTTTTACTGAACTAGTAGCGGAACTTTAATTAGTTTGACACTTAATTACAAGTAGTATATTGGTCCCATATAAAAAAAAAATGGTATCTTGGTACATACATACAAGAGAAAATGTATGCTGTCAATATCTATTGAATTTTTCGGAGAGGGTTCATTTTCTTTATCCCTGCACCCTGTTGCTTATTTTTGTCACTTATAGTCTTTTATTCAAAAGAGAACACCTTCTTTTCAAACCTGTTTAAACATGCAACCCTCCTCGAGCGTGGAAGGCTATTCTCGGAATGTGGGGAATTCCCATAAATGATGACGCGCGGATGATTACTATGTTTTTGTAACAACGCAAACTTCTTTCGGTATTCTTACAAACGCTATTCTTGCAATTAAATAAACGCTGTATATTTACAAAATATAATTATTTGAATGAAGAAAATTTTGTTATTATACACGAATATGTCAATTCCAGTCATAGGCATTTTACAGTAAATTTTTTTTTAAATCATTCAATTAAAAACATGAAATTTAATTGGTTGGATTACAAATATTCCATACACAGCACCGTAAAATTAATTTCGATAAAAATTACAGCTTTTAACAAAAAATATTGAAAAAATTTTAAAACCAAATAAACCTACAAATAGTTATAAAATGTACTATTTAACTATATGTCAATATTTTCACTGCTCTGTCAAGACGGCTGTCAGCGCTGAGTAAATTATCGGAACTGAAGCCTCACCTGCTATTAATACAAACCACTTGGACTCGTTCAAATATGTTTTCAGCGGTTTACAAAGTGTCAGTATTGCTGCAAGAATGTTTCTGTATTTCTACAAATCCTATTTTATCACAAGTACAATTGCAACAAGTTATCAAACAAAATTTTCGTATAAAATTTGTATTATTATAAAAAATTTTAAGTTAGGTTTACAAACTTTTTATACTGTACAACTAGAAGACAGGCGTAGGTTAAAGGTAGAAAACTGCAGTGATAGCTGCGAGAGAAAGGTAAATGCTTCACCCTCATTAACCCTGCTGTGCCGAAAAACAAATAATATATATATACAAATTTGGTCAACAACTCATATATTTTGCCAATAAATATATATTGAATAAAATGTAGCATCTTAAATAATTTTTACATGAAACTTGGCAATAAATAAGCAATGTTCACTATAATTTCATTGGTCGTAAAATTGGAATTACACAAATCGAGTAAAGATTATTTAAAACAATTATTGATTCCCGAAACAATTAAAGCTATATACGTCTAGAATGACTATAATAGCAATTAGAAAAGAGGGCAGCTGAATGAGCCCAGTAAAGACCCCTTTTCATGAAACCAACACGTTAAATGTATCATTGAAAATGTTATATAAACAATTAAATTTCGGTGGATGCAGTCAAATTACCCGTCAAAACACCTACAGAATAATATATTACTGAACGAGCACAATTAAAAATGTTGACAAAGCCCAACGCGAGAGTCGTGGATACAAAGTATTTAAAAAAAGAATTATTCATGGACAGCAAACAACACTACACACAACACGTAAAAAACAGGCAGACCACAGAAACACTAGGTTTTGGTTAAAGCCGAAACCAAATTGAGGCTGGCGACCGAGACCACAATTTTGAAAAAACACTAAAATTACTGCATATCCAAGACAACACATCTACACAACACAAGGCATGTGTGTGAATTCTAATTGGCTCCACGGTGTTCTAATAGCAGTATATTTCCTGCAGGAGGGATCCAGCAAACATTGGTGAAATCTGTTAGTTATAGCTAATACCGAAAACACAGGGACTTTGCCCAAGGACGTAATCGGTAGTAAGCTACGGAAACCGATCTTTATAAATTTTCTTGTTTACAAGAGAATGGTTAACCACCTAACATACTTGTCACTTTCATTTTTACACACCAAAAAACCCAGTGAATGGTAGTCTGACGTGGATGTAACAATTACGCCAGCTCCTAACAACATATCTGTGATTTCCCGAAAGGCTTGTAGCTTAGGGAGAAGACATTTAAAATGACGGTCGTGCACCGGAATATCATCCGTCAAAGAGAACACGTAAGGAAGGACATCGCGTTTACCATTGTGTGAAGAGATGACATCACTAAACTCCTCCTTCAACTGTTCCAATTGAATTTTAAAATCAGTAGCAGAACTCGTTCCATCAAATAAAGAGAAAACATGTCCGAAACTGTGTCGACCTGAAGACCAATACGGATGTTAAAAGCAAATCCAAAGGACAGATAAAATTCGTCGAGGTTAACCGACGCCAAATTTTCCCCTAGACTAGACATTAAAGTCCTAAAGTAATGTCATGGGAAATGTCTGAAAAAAAACTCAAAGGAGAAACATCTACGAAAACCTACCGATTTTACAACATTGTTCCTAACGATGTCACCGTTAGCGACACACAAATATTTCTCAGTCATACACATGACACGCCCTTGGGACACAATCTCCGAATCCAAGAGTTGTTTAAAAATGGAATTGCTCAAGACCCAATGGGTGCCCGAGTGACAACCAAGGCTGAAAAATGCCTCTCCCCACAGGTGGTCAACAACGTAAACGTCCTAATAGTGCGCGGGACTTAATCTTTTGCGTGACTGAAAAACCCACGCCGGTTTCCAGTCGAAATTATTTTCCCGCCTTAGGACAAGTCCTACATAGGTGCCCAAGGTCAGCGCAATGAAAACACTTTCTTTTGGACATCGTTCGCATGCTCTATTGACAATTATTTTCCACGTGTCCCTGAACAGCACAATTATTGCACC
Source organism: Clitarchus hookeri (assembly GCA_002778355.1). NCBI lineage: Eukaryota > Metazoa > Arthropoda > Insecta > Phasmatodea > Phasmatidae > Clitarchus > Clitarchus hookeri. The sequence continues at coordinate 44,805 of NQII01000647.1, forward strand.
ACACGGAAAATCCGCGCTGCTTGACATCTCTGTATTGGGAATTTGGCCAAACTACGCGGTCTTACAATATCGGCCGGGTCGTATGACATGCGGAAAACAGGTACACCTACGATACTGCCTTGCACTTCCACAGCTAACTGACGTAGATCACGAAAATTACGTGAAATAGAAAATAACGTGCATTGAGCGCGCATGTGCGGAGCCAAATTATATATGAAAGCACTGAGTAGTTCAGATTCACTCATTTGCAAGCATAAGGCATCATGAAATGCACAAATGGAATCAACAAATTCATACACGTGCTCATCCGGTCTTTGGTATCGGTAAATATACTCACGTTCAAAATTACGCTTAACGCATGGGGAAACAAAGCATTTATCACTAATACGATTAGGTTAGTAAGCAGAAGGTTTACATCTAGGTACACTGCTGGGTGAAAAAACTATTTTGTGCAATCGGGCGAAATTTAAAAAAATTTTCTATTTGACATTCCTTATTTCTGTGAAACAAATATGGCTTCCGGCTTACGGGAACAGTCTGTAGACCACGGCCATGAAAAAATTCATTTTCTCGCGTATAAATTTCAAAAGGTTTGCAAACAACATTTTCGCCACCTTGTATCACTGGTTTTCATGTGTACCGGATTTCTCCATTTTGTATGTAAACAAACGTGATAATTCCAATTTTAATAAAATAAATATTATCTTGTTAAATCTTCGGAATTGTATTATGTTAGGAGCTATATAAAGAATAAACTTTGTTTCCGCATTAGATTATACATTTATTGAAACATAATTTTTAATATACCGACGTTGAAATGGACTGAGCAAAACGTTAGATTATACAATAATTACTTGATGTAATGCTTTCTAGAGCAAAAAGAAACTAAATTGAAACACGTTGTAGTATAATATACAACAATGACACAGAACTGGACGAAATAAACACTTTCGTGTGCGAGCTTCATGTTGAGATTCTTGAAGTACAAACGACCCAACTTCCCATTGTATCCTAGGCTTTTGTTTTATTCATATGCATTACGCATCAAGGTGGGCTGTATTACCTACAGTACATATACAGGATTATTCTAAAATCATGGGACAAACATTGAGCGGTGGTAGAGCTCACTAAAAAAAACAATTATTGTATAGGAATATATGGGCGGGAGTGACGCGTTGAAGCACAAACACAAAAACATAACACATTAACGGAAACATAAAATGTTAATTAGCAGCATACTGAATGAGTGATTCTGTACAGAAAATGTTAAAACATGTCATGTAAATGCATACACCAACAGTCACGCATGCTTGGCGACCTCTACATATGGCGTGATTGGCTGATAATGGTGGCGTGGGTGAAATACCAGGCGTATTTGAATCTGTTCGCCAATCACTCCACCGACGCTACCAGGCTTGCATTACTGTCGGTGGTAGCAATTTTGAGCAATTATTATAAACATTGCTGTAAAAAGGCATTTAGCGGCGCCGTTGTAAATAAACAATGTGTTGCATTTCATGTGTTATTTTTGTGTTTGTGCCTCAACGCGTCACTCCTGCCCATATATTCCTATACAATAATTGTTTGTTTTAGTGAGCTCTACCACCCATCGATGTTTGTCCCATTATTTTAGATCATCCTGTAAGTACGAAGGAATGTGGAAAAACTCTGCATGAATGTAGGAATATAATTTTAATCGCTATCACTCTATTCTGTGAATTTTTGAGTTTGTGTTGTGACAAATTAATAAACGTCCTTTACACAATTACAATCTCAGGTGGTAGATGACTGTCTCTGTACCTCCACTTTAACTAATGTATATGTGTGGCACAATATTTTATATAGAATTAAAAATTTTCTTCTCTATTGTTTTTATTGTAATGAATCATACTTTGTACCATTAGCAAGCTGGTACATGGCATAGGCGCAGGAAATCTAGTTTAGAGAAATTATATACTTTGCGATAAGTGCATAGTGCATGGGAAGATATCTTCATTGAGCAAGAAATTTTCTTCCATTACTCGAGCACGGGCATGAATATTTATGATTCGCTATCTAGTATCGTCAGGTTACAAAGATAGTGCTACAGAAACTTTGTACCTGCTGTGGAAAGATTAGCAGTAAAACTGATGAGCCAATATAATGCGAGTGAAAACATGAATTTTTACTCAATTGAAGTGTCTCCCCTCCTGTTGTCTGAAACGAATGTTAAAGTATTTCGCCTGTGGTCGTTTGTGCTCCTGAATACAAGGACACAACTGTAGTATAGTTAAGGGCGTTTAGTAGCCGCCTTATCTGTTTACTTCTGAAAAGTCCACAGCAGGGTTCAGTACTGTTGCTTGGTCTAGATTTTCAGCAATATGATTTGTTTATCTCTAAATAGTATAAAACAAAGTCGCTTATCCACGTCTGTCTGTGTATTAGCTTAGTACTTCTAATCTACTTGATGGATTTTGATACGGTATTCAACATCATTTAGAGAATTTATTGAGGAAGGTTTTTGTGCAAATAGATTTATAGGTAATGTAAGGACAGCAGATAAATCTTGACGTTTGTAATCAAGTCGTCCACTTTTAGGGCGCTTACATGGCTTTTACTGACTAAAGCATAAGAGATACATCAGAATTAATGTACTACAGAATTGTAGCTCTCAAAAAGGTCTACAGAAAAGTCCGGGATAGCATATGTTTATCTTTTAAAGATGACCCACAGTAACCATTTTCGTCTTTCAAAGTATCGCTATAAAAACTAAATTGTTACCGGGCGAAGCCGGGCCGGATCGACTAGATATACACTGAAGAGCAAAAAAAACTGGTACACCTGTCTAATATCGTGTAGGGCCCCCGCGAGCACGCAGAAGTGCTGCAAGACGACGTGGCATGGACTCGACTAATATCTGAAGGTATGCAGGAGGCAGTTCACACCATCAATCCTGCAGGGCAGTCCACAAATCCAATCTGCGCCAATTTGAGAAAGGGTTGCACGTCTGTCACGTTTAATGATTCTCATCAGCCGTCGTTTGTCCCGTTCTTTGACTATCTTTTTCCAGCCGCAGCGATGTCGAATATGTGATGTATTACCGGATTCCCGATATTTACGGTACACTCGTGAAATGGTCGTACGCGAATATCCAAATGCTATCGCTACCTCGGAGATGCTATGTCCCATCTCTCGTGCACCGACTATAACACCACGTTCAAACTCACTGAAATCTTGATAACCTGTCATTGCAGCAGTGACCGATGTAGCTGCCGACCGCATCGCGTTACTCTGATTGGTTCCATACCTCTGTTATTTGCATACGCACACCTATACCAGTTTTTTTGGCTCTTCAGTGTATATACTCTAAGCCCGAATCTGTGATTTCAACAAGTGAAATAAAGTCCACTAAAGGCCAGTTGATAAGCTTTTGCCAAATGGTGAAACAATCAAAGTAACTGGGAACAAGTGACGTATAGCAGTAAAATTCTTGACATTAAGTGGGAAATACAAATAAATCAGTGAAATTCAGCCACCACATTAATTAGTTATCTGGCACTGATTATCAAACGCTCAATTTTCACTGTGTCCGCTGATTTGGCTCAATTATCACTGTTTTAAGTTTATGGTGTACATAAGTAAAAAAGAATAATGTGTTTGCAACATGGCAGAGGCTTGGTATTATTGTTTTAAGCACAACTGGTGGCTCAGGCACTTGCATCTGATGCCTTATTGTAACCTCTACTTCCGTGGCTGTCTTTCTGTCAGCAACTCGCTTCAATGAATAAGATTGTTATCAGTAGCCTTTCATTTTATGGCTTTGTAATGGAGATGGAGTGCACTTGGGGCTTCTATAATACTTGAAGGATGCTGCAACGAGTTTGTATGGCTAAAAATGATTGTTAATAAGTCCAATTTAAAAATGTCCCCTAAAGAGAGTCAGGTAGGACCTAACTTTTCGTCGACAGCGAGGTCCTTATAAATTCAGCAAAATGCTTATAGAAGCAGGAACAGAGAAGGGAGCCGTCATGCCCTGCATTGAGGAACCATCCCAGCATTCGCCTGGATCGATTTCGGGAAAACACGGAAAACCGAAATCAGGATTTTCGGACTGGTATTCGAACCCAGGTCCTCTCGAATGCAAGTCCAAAGTTTAACCACTGTACCACGTCGCTCGGTATTTCCATGAATGGGAAAATTTGGGTGGACATCAATAAGAAACTGTAATAGTGAGGAGTGAAAAATTTTAATTCATGTTCTATTTGTTAGCAGACAGCACTCTGAAACATTGAGCAATTTTTGAAACAAGCTGTTTGTGCATAATCTGTGCGGACGGCAGCGCGGCGTGGGTAGACGGCCAGCCTACACTGCTCTCGGGGAGACGTCGGCAACGTCCTCCCCCCCCCCCCNAGCCATGCAGTTTCCCTCTCGAGGATTATCTGCCAACGTGCACGCAGACGTCCTACTGGCGCATCTCTCCGCCCTCACAGCAGCGTCGCACAACACCTAATGGACTGCGCAGTTCCGGCTCCGAGGACCGTAAGCTTTTCTTCGACTTCGTCGAGGTCGCCCACCATGTGCAGAGTGTTGTGCCTAGAGAGCGGTTATCTCATTTTGAAGGCATTTCCTAGTCTCTTCCCTCTATTCTTTCTGTGTCTTTCCGCAACAGCAGACCTAATGATTAGTACCTACCGATTCTCGACCCTTCTCTATATCAAACCGCTTTCTATTTTTATAGGCTTTTCACGGTAAATTGAGCACTTTTGAAAGCCCTACCTAAAATATTCTTGTATGCTGATTGTGTGTTCTCCCACCATATGTAAAATTAACATTGCCGTGGGCCACAGCACTTTATTCATACACAAGTGCAGGGAAACTGTGAAATAATTAGAAAAGTATATATTTTGCAAATTGGCTAATTATTACATTAGTATGCATTTAAAACCCACTACGCAAGAAATATCCTTTTAATATTCACAAATGTTTACCTAACTATTTTAATTCAGTGCTAAGATATGTAACTAATTTTTCTCCATCATTACGAACTTTTAAAGAGCATTCATTACATTCAGCGTTCCCATCAAAATATATGCAGGTAGAGGCAGTGAAATTTTTCAAAGGTTGATTTAAAATGTGCTCATTTTACCGTGAACAGTCTTTAATGTGTTACTGTTGAGTGGTTATACTCCACTCAAGCCATGCCAGGATATTCTTCCGCTTCATACAAACAATGCTTAGAAAATTACACCAGTGGGCCAACGCACCGAATTCGTGCGCACAAGGGTAATAATACTTCGCATAAGAACTATTTCTTACTACACATTACCAATTCATATTGGTTGAAAATTAAATATTATAATTTATAATAATAGGAATAAAATTTAACCAAAAATAAGGTTCTTTTATGTTAAGAGATGTACGTATATATGCTTGTTAAACGTAACATATTAAGTAAACGACAAAACGCATCATACATGGGGTGTTTTTCAAAGTTTTAATCAAAAAAGTGTGAAGAAACAGCGAACAGACTATACACTCCTCTGTATGGAGAGGGTTTTAACGAAGACTACTGGTTTTCACTTTGCTCTCCTTAGGCGTAGGTTTTCATAATCATCTACCACATATCGAAATGAAAGAATTCGTTATGGCAAGTTTAATGTTCATCGCGTATTTATGTTGTAGGAAGCATCCTCGATGTGTAGACAAGTACATAATGGCGCTATTCTATTTCACGAAGTGTGCATAATTAGGAAGTCGTTTATGATATTTATTTGAAGATTACAATTCGACGTACGTGTTCTATGCAGACGTCTCTTACGTAAACGAAATTGATCGTGAACCATGCCTTAGAGTGAGAGTCATGGCTCTAACTGTGGCCGTAACTGTCCGTTCCCTCTCCGCTGCAGTATACGCCCCATTGCATACATCTCTCTCTCTTTATTGTATGCACACGACGCTCAGTCTTGAGCGGCAGTGAAGACCCGTCCCCTCGTGCGGATCTCCACTATGACGTAGTACATCAGGTAATTCTGTTGATCACGGTCGTATGGGCACTTTTGAAAACCCGGCATTACATCTCCTCAGAGTGTATATCCCGTCGTATCAAATATTTCCATTTCCATGGGTCTACGACTTTACTCATGTCTCGTTCAATTGGAAACCGGAAATTGTTAGCTACCAAAACGTCTTACTGATAAACCAATTCGTACTCTAATACAGCGGAGGATCTAGGGACCCACTATGGAGAGCGCTACTTGAGAGCTGGGTCTCTGTGAGTTATGATAAAACCATGTGCTCACGAGTAGGTATTACATTTTAATGCTATAAATAAATTTATTTAAATATACAGTTAATTATAAATCATTTTTATAAATGTGTTAATATTGCACTATTAACAATTCAATTATTATAAGAATAATATTTTATCAAATTTAAAACGGAGCTTCAAGGGAGGGGCTTAAGCAAAATTAATTACCCCCCCCCCTCAACCCTGGATTTGCCTATGTAAGTTTACGTGTGTATGTATAAGGCAAAATGCACCAGATTGATTTACCGTGAATTTAAACGTCACACTCAAAATACAACGACAAGGCTGAAAGCTGAGAACTATTTTAGTTCGTTCGTTGCCAAATGGTGGCATGCCGATCTACAGGAAAAGGCCTATAGGCAGATATTTTTTTTAAAAATTGGATTCATACTAAATTTAATGAGTGTGAAGTTTCAGATAAAATAAAGAGGATCATACAATATCATGGCGTCAGAACGATATTCTTTACACCTAATACGCAGAAGAAAAGGCATATGTATTACGGTCAGAAGTCCTTGAAACTCCGTAGACCAGCCATACTTATAAAATGGCCAATATTTTGAAGGTTCACCATTGTATAAAACAAAGAATGTGACACAATACACGCAGATAAAAACTGACCGAATCGTCAAAAGCATCCTTCGTTCATCTGTGTCGTCCTTGTTGTGTGCTTCGAATTTCTGTGGTTTTTTTTCGGTATTTTATTCGTCTAAGTTTTCATTGTGTTGCCCAAATTATTTTGCATATATCTGAATATACCACTCATTGTATTATTTCGTTTAGTTAATAGTTTTTGTGTTATAGTCTGGTTTCCTGTCATCATTGCTGACTTAATTATTTCTGCGGAATTTTGTTTGAGAGTTTTTAGCTTGTTTTTTCTTGGTTTCATACGCTTATTGAATCGGCGGGGTGCCTGCTTGTATTTTAATATCCTGCCGTTTTTTAACGGCCAAAATACTGCAATATATATTTGATGTAATAAACGACCATCAAGACGCAAGCATTCACAAATTTACATCTCCTGTGTGTAAAGGTGTACAAATTCATACATACATACACACACATATATATAACTCTGGTAGCACAAATTTCTCAAAACACGAGTGTGTATGCATCCGCCCTCGATGTATCGATTTGCGAGATTTAGATTTTTGGTAAAAGAACATGCATTAAATATCGATACATGATTATAATCACTTAAAACTCCCTCGTGACTCGAACAGGAAAAACGAGTCCTTACCGAAGCTACCCGAAGTCAATTTTCTACGCTCTTCTGTGTGACTTTTACGTCTGGTATTGCATACCACGTGCATTATAATGAATATTCACATGAAACTGTATATAAAATAGTGTTTCATCTCCATATTTATACTTTTCAATCTACAAAATGCAATTTTGATATTAAATTAATGCAAATACCCGACGTAATCAATAATGCTGTCCAGAAAACGTGGGCTAGTTGTAAAACAAAAACATAATACAGAATGGGGACATCGTCCGCTCTTCATACCAGCATAAAAAAGTTTGTAGTTTACTCTGTGTTCTTAAGTTGGCAGTACCATATAACCGGCTTTGGCAAAAAAATGAAGAAAATAAGTTCTCTCGTTACACTGTAGAGTTGCTACTCTTCCCTTTATGCTCCTCGATCACCTATCACAACTCTCACAACGTAATATTTTTGCGCTTGCACTGAATGCACTGCCAGTAGCAACGTTTCAAATATATAACCACACGCACAAACATATATATGCATATATATACACACGCGCGCGCGCACACAGTTCTGCAGATCACACAAACCACAAAATATATTTATTTTTCATCATTATTGGGTTTTAATTTGTAAATAGTATAAAACAAAGTCGCCTATCCGCGTCTGTCCGTGTATTCGCTTAATACTTCTAAACTACTTGGTGCATTTTGATGCGTTTTCCAACATAACTTAGAAAATTTCTTGAGGAAGCATTTGGTTTATAACATATTTATATTTAATGTAAGGATAGTAAAGAAATGTTTAACCGTTTGTAATCAAGTCGTAAAAAACCGCTTTTAGGCGCTTACATGTCTTGCGCTGACTAAACCACAAGAGATACCTAAAGTTAATGTACTACAGAATTGTAGCTCTCAAAAAGGTGTACAGAAAAGTCTGTAATAGCATATGTTTATCTTTTAAGGATGACCCACAGTGACCATTTTTGTCTTTCGAAGTATCGCTGTAAAAACTAAATTGTTCCTGGGTGAAATCGGGCCGGTTCGCTAGAACTTTTATAAACTGGCGAACAGGCAACATCTTGTGCACTCCTGAGAGAAATCATGACATTGTTTACATGTCTCGCAACTTCTGTTCAGCAATGCATTAAGTTCTAATAACAGTTAAAATTACAGCATAATATACTTTATTTTACCTAACGTTGTTTTTTTCTCTAATAAGACATTTTTTCTGAAGGATCGCAATTCAAGTTCAGTTACTAAATAAAATACGATTTTCACCTGGTAGACAGTGATTATTTAATTCCTTACGTAATTTTTGCCCTGATTTCCAAAGGATACATGAATTTTAAGATCTTATCACGAGCTTTATCACTTCTGTTCACAGCTATCTGGTCACAGCCAGATTTTCTGTTCAACACTTCCAGCATAACAAATCATCCATATAACATCATTACCATTATGATAATTNCCACTTCTGTTCACAGCTATCAGGTCACAGCCAGATTTTCTGTTCAACACTTCCAGCATAACAAATCATCCATATAACATCATTGCCATTATGATAATTCTCAGATCATGATCAAGGCACACAAAATTGGTAATCGTTTAGCAAAATAGGATTTTGTCTTTATTAACAGTGATCACTAGATTCTTAATCCCATTTTATCTTCCGTTTTGAAGGAAAGCTATTCTTGTGAGATCGCAATTTTGTTAAGTGTGTTGATGCGTGTTTGTGAGCTTGTGTATGTCCTCTAAGCTATTTCCAATTCCTTTACGGATTTCCTCCAAATATCAACAATGACACTGGACTTGTACACTTTCCGATCATGCTGGATGCTCATTTTGGAAATTACAATATTTGAATTTTTTGGATACTATGGCATCGGCATCAACCAAAAGTGGCACTGTCACCATCAAACTAAGAGACTCGTGTTCCAATTTTTCTTCAGTTTTCGAGATTGTGCAACCTAAAAACCAAATTATTGTATAATCTCGGAATACTCAATGTGGACAGCGAAACCCACTTAAAATACGTGTTATTTTAGTATATCATGTGCTCTTTGAAATAATGGCGGCAGTATAAATTCCAACCAAACTTGCCATGCAAACTGAATGTATAACAAGTATAAAGAACCACTATTCATTATCATTCTATCTGACATTTGGTAAGAAAGTGTAGCATGAAAAATGAAACAAATATCTCAGGAACTGCTCAAATTATTCCCGCAAAATTTTGTATACAAATAGTTATATGTTATACCTCAATTAATGTTTACTATTTCAGCATATCCAACTCACGTTTCACAATTAACAGAAATATAATAATTTTATTTTAGAATGTTGTAGTTACCAAATCATTTGGCCGATTTAAACCAAAATTGTTAGGCTGAGAACCTATATAACGACAATAAGATGTGCAATTATCTTACTCTTTTGTGCTCCATTTTGTAAGATAGAATCATTATTATACTATCTATTTTGTCATATCTCGGGAACCACTTAAGCTATCCCGGCCAAATTTTGAATACACATAATAGGATATTAACCAACCCAAAAGTATAATCATATATATATTTTATTAATCAATGGCTTATTTTAAAATTTGCTGCCATATAAATAATTTAGTTTACTATGCCCGATCTGCCTAGTAGTAACAATTATTTCAACGCAACTTTGCATGCTAGCAGTATGTTGGTTAACGTAAAAATTAATTATGCGTAGATTTTATCCGTCACTTTGTTTAATAGTGCCACCTAGAATATCACATATTCAAACATATTTCATAAACTACCGAAATGGAAAATGCTAATAAACATTCCAAAATACTACAGAATATGGAATAAATACAGTAGTTAAAATTGCTTTTGCACGTGACATCTTGATAACAATAAAACTGAACTAAACCCAACTTAGCATGCTGGCTGCTATTATTATTTGCGTTAAACATAAGATTTGATCAATTATTTAGTATACCATATTCGAAGTTGCCCTCTAAAATGTTTACTTAAACATCGTAGGCATATAAAAATTAGTAACGTCCCAGTTGATTCCCAGCAGATCTGCAATAAAAGTAATCTCATATTTTCTTATAATAATATTGTCATACTTTGTAAAGTTCCGCCCGTATTCTCGTTAAGCTAATATTTAGAATATTACAGCCTCACAGTTAGGCGGGCGCCATCTTGTAACGTTCGGCACTTGTTACTGTCGACTGTTTACGTTGCCACGGCTTGCCCTCGACTAGATCAGAAGGTAGAGAAACACGAGACTCAGTTAATTGAACACTAGTTACTTAAGAAAAAAGTTCCAGATTAGTTTGATATATATATTTTATTTATCTTTTGAATGACACAGTTAACATACGAATGTCCAGTATGCAGAGTACGAACCTTTACCATTAAATATACTATTGCAGATAACAGTGCCACAGTCGTTTACTTAATGATGTTCTTAAAAAACTGACCCGAAGAAACTTAAAATGCGGCTACCTCCCACACCGGCTGAGAATTGATATATTAAAGTCTAGTTGCCGATGTGGGGGTTCTAGTCCTGCCCGAACGCGGCCTAGGCTAGCATTGCATGATACTTCTCGACTGCGCTGACCTGCCCTCACGGGCGTCGTGAAGTAACTCTCCCTGACGACTGACTTGAATAAGACTGCTCTAAGGGCGACAGACAGACACCTCTTTTTGTGCTGCCCATCACCCCTCCTCTCCTGAGATAACGGCCTGGCCACGCATGCTCTCCACAACGTTATCGTAACTGATTGCACAAACTAATCCTGCGCCGTCAACAGAAACTAACCTCTCGTACAACAAAAACTTGTTGACGTTGCCTGAAAATGCGCTGGAGGAACTAAAACTGTCGATGCATTAAGATAAACTAACCTCTAGTTTTGTATAAAATTTGTTGACGCATTAAAACTGCGCCGAAGGAACTAAAACTTGTCGACGTTGCCTGATCCACAGAAACGAACTAATCTAATTAATGCTGACGCTTCCCCAAAANAATAATTTTACACCCGAGTCCCAAAAAATTACGAATATTGCGTCATTACAACTTTCAAAGTGGTGGTGTTATTCTTATAGTTTCAAGTACCATTGTTTTTATACCGACCTTGGTGTGGTGACGTCCACGACATGTGTTCAATATATAATACCTTCAATCGTCGGCCATTTTGGAAGATGTTGACACCAATATTTTATTTTTATATTCTTACATTACATTTCAGGAACTAATTAAACGATCACTGTCAAATTTTGTGGGAAATTCCTTCTGCTGAATCTTTTTTAAAACACGTGTTCATTTTATCAAAGTATTTGCATGCCTCTTCAACATTAGTTGCATGTGTGTGTGCGTGTGTGTGTGTATATATATAGCACTACATAGTTTTATCATTAACTTCTTAATAAACATGTGTTGACAAAAGTAAACCTTAGCTTATTTCTTATTTCTGTATCTCTGGGTTTCATTTTGTAATTTACAACGAAGTTCGGCAGTGGCACATTGTTATGAGCTTGCAATCAGGCTATCGAATTCTCACAAACATAATAACGGTTATCGGGACACGAGCCAAGCACCCGAACCACAACGCAATGAACCCCCTCCAACGGGTCAGAAGGCCTTGGAGTTTGTTAGTCAACTCGCTCCCAATATTAAGGCGGGGAGCGTTGTAGACACGGTCTTTTGTCCTTGGTAGCCGAGATGAAGACGCCAGGAGATGGAGTGTGCCGACCGCCATAATACGTCTACAGACTCAGCCTTCGGCTACTCGATTCAGGTGAAGACGTTATATTTAAATGGCATACAAACTAAATAATGGTTCCGGGGCTTAATTAAATCATATTTAACGTTTACTATATCTCTGAGCTCCTCTGATTTAACTTATGCTTCATGTAACGAGTTATAACTAATATTATTTAAATACAACTTACTGCAAACATACTTAATTCTCTTATCTCTGAGTACTACGTATTTCCTAAATAATTAAATGTACAATTTAAACTAAACCTAAAATTGTAACAACATGCTCGAATTAGTTTTGCTTTCACTAGCAGGAATTATCAAATAACACAGCTATAATGCGGTTGTGCAGGCAGAGTGACGTGGAGCCTGATCGCAACAGCCTACCAAATGCAACATCAGACACCAGTTGTCACTGGTTCGAAATCTTTCTTTATCAATTTTCTATCTTCAATTAATAATACTTTAGTACCTCAGACTCCTCACTGATAGCATTTTACATAGACTTTGTGTTTGGGAGCCATTTCTGTGACCTGAATCAAGGCAGCTATGTAACCTGTTCCGTATGCTGTTAGCAGCCTTCTGCAGGCAGACACGTAACTGATGCAAGAGGCAGCATCTGTTTTTTACACGAGCTGCCATCGCCTTGGCACACAGCAGTGGCAAATACTGTATCTCTGAGTCTCGAGCACACGAAAGTCATTCCACAGCCACAGTGCGTTGGGGCAGGAAACTATCCTTGCAAACAAGTGTTACAACAATGGCTAGGTTACTTACATTGCATTGTTTATTAAATTCTGTATTAGCCCGGTCAAAATCGACATTCAAGGTTACAAAAATTCGCATAGAGCTAAAAATTGGTACGAATGTTGGGAACACCATTATAAATGAAATGTGAAAAGTCCCCATCGATCCCACACCTGCAAAAAAATTTATTCAAGGTCAAAGTTCGCAAATATGGGTTTTTTTGCATTTTTAAGCCAAACGGTAAGTTTTATCACACAAATAGGTCAGGCAAAAATTGTATATCATGCAATTATCTATACAAATTGTTCTTACACCTTTTTTCCTAAGAGTCGCCATTTCTGAGATATAACAATTCAAAAAGTTGAAAATGTTGTGTTCATAATATGCACACGTTTCCACGCCACCTGTGAGGCAGTGTACTTGGCGCGTTTTTTTTAAAACGTGGTTTCCCCGGTAGGCCTATTCCACGATCTATTGTGGTCCTGTTTAATTCAATAATCGTATCTTAATAGTCCTGTTATCTACAGCTGCATTTTTGCAAATATGTATTAATTCGTTTAATGTAAACTGACAATCATCGCTATTTTCAATGTATGTAAATATTTTTTCCATTGCGAGATTCGTAGCTTCATCTTGAGGACGACCGACTTTACCCCCAGTGGTCGGTATTAAGAAGGAATTATGATACTTAGCCTCAGCAGCAACTAAATCATAATCAAACCCAATTCAAGCAGTAACAGCTTTTGCCACATCAGAACGAGTCTGAGCTACTTTCAGAATAGATTCTTTAAATGAAAGTGTAGTTACTTTGAAAATTATACGCCAAGCATCCAGTGCTTTTTTCTTCTCATACACTTCATTCAATCCATTGCCGCAAAATAAGCAACATTGATTAAAACAAAAAGCTGATTCACTTACGCGTGCTCTAGTACGAGGAGGACTTATTGTAGATGTACTGGCTTGTTCTTCTTCGTGCTGTCTTTTAACTGCAGCAATAGTATTCTTTCGAGTGTACTTTTTACGACATTGCACATGAATTGTCACAGATTTCTGGTCTTTCAGGTATTCCGATAATTCATCACCTCTTTCAGTACTTGCATCAATTAATGTCTTCATGCCACGATCAACAGTAACAATTTCACTCTCAGTCAAAGGTTTACTACAAATAAAGCACATTTGCGACATTTTTTTTAAAAACTAAAAACGGCACAAACTTGGTAAGGAAATCTTAGCAATACTCACGTGTTTTCACTACGAAGGTACGTTCGAGACTAACAGTATTTAGTTTAGGCTTCGAAAAAGGAGCAAGTATACGACCGTTGCCACACGGACAGTGGAATAGGAGACAGATGTTGTTCAAGGTTATACTGGCGTATACAATGAGGGACTGGGTTTCTTTCGAGTTCATATTCTCAGAATTGTACTATTTTGTACGTATAAGTTACATAGACCAATATAAAAGTACTTTTACTTGTATTACGGCTCCAGTGATGTATATATGCGGCGTACTTGGGCATATTATGAAGAACACAACTTTTTCAACTTTTTGAATCGTTATATCTCAGAAAGGGTGACTCTTAGGAAAAAAGGTGTAAGAACAAGTTTTATAGATAATTGCATGTTCTNTTAATAGATAATTGCATGTTCTTAAATGTTTGTCTGACCTATTTTTATGATAGAACTTACCGCTTGACTGAAAAATTGCAAAAAAAAAACCCATATTTGCGAACTTTGACCTTGAATAATTTTTTTTGCAGATGTGGGATTGATGGGGACTTTTCACATTTCATTTATAATGGTGTTCCCAACATTCGTACCAATTTTTAGCTCTATGCGAATTTGTGTAAGCCTACCCCTATTTTTGAGCTAACTTGACCGGATTAGTATATGATGTCTGCATTTTTTAGAGGGAGGCTTTACCAAGCAAAAGTAAATCAGCATCACGTAGTTTCAAAGAACCGACATTATGTGTTTCGCCAAGATGTAACATGATTGGATCTCTTCCGAGGGATTGAAGGTTGGATTCTTGCCAACCACTCAGTTGGTTTTTCCCACGTAATTTTCTCATTTCCATTCAGGAAATGCGTTGGTATATATACGCTCATGTCATGTTCATGGTGGTCAGTTAGCTATTTTGAAATATACCATTTCGTAAGTTTCTGTTCGAAGACTATTGGCTGTCACTTGTTTACCACAAGTCACACTGAAATTTTAATAAATAAAGAAGCGATAAAATAATATGACAGCTTGAATAGAATGTCTCCTTTGACAAACTCAGTTCAAATGTAATTAATACCACAAACAAGACAGAACAAAACGACAAAGTAGTACGAAGCAACGAGGATACTATTAGTCATTAACTCATCGAAATCAAACAATTAACAATCTAACAAGACATGGAAAATATGAACAGGAACAACCACTGCAAAGTACAACCACAATGAAAATTAATCAAACCTATAAATACTCGATGGAGTACATATTAAAGAAATATATTTAAAACCCTAATTAATTTACATTATACTGACCGAACGATCTTTAATAACACATTATTCGAAGTTTGTATTTACAAAACTCTGTTTTAAAATAGCAAAACTGTAATGCTACACGATGTAACCGTTTCACTTTTCCTTACTATTTTAATAATTGAATATCGTCAGTAAATAAATTTATTTAATTTATAATAATTCCTATGTGTATTTAGAAGGTGAAATAAATAAAACTGTGAAATCGTATTACTTAAATTCGTTTCTGAGCAACTTTAGTTATCAGTCTAAAACCATATACGATATTACAAAGTGGAAGTGGAGAGATTTGGGCGGCTCTTAAAATCGAGTTCTTGAGAGCCGATGAGAGTGAAGCGTGGTGAGTATGGAGCAGCGCTCACTAAGATGAAGGGCCGGTGGAAACGGAAAGTCTCTGAGCAAACCCGCCGACCAGACGATTCCCGCATGCGAAAATCCAGGAGTGACTCCACCAGGAATCGAACCGGTTCGCCTAGGTGGGAGGTGAGTAGTCTAAACGCTACACAACCACGGCCCCTACGAAGTTACAAAGTACGTCCACGTGACTATTTTGATACCAAAATCTCTCATTTTGAATAATGCCTTACAACGTGTCCTTTTCACTGCACCTTAAATTAAATAGTGTCTTACTTTTGTGTCTAAAAATAGTAAAATCATTATTACTTTTTTATTTAAAGAATTAAATACACGCAGCTTTCGTATTGTTAATATTATTTAGCGCCACTTTTAGAAACATCCGGTATAGGATATAACCTCGATCAGATTTCAGTTTTGTAGGAAGAAAAAGTATTGAGGAAAAAATACGAAAGGAAATATCTCTCTCCAATTTCATATCGAGCACGTCCTACGAGCCGTCGGATGATTTGCGGCCGGGTTCGGAATACAGGGTTGCGTCGGCGAGTGAAGTGATCAGATCAGGGGGAGGAAGCAATATTTTCACACAGAAAAATCCCTTTGAATGGAAACAGTCTGACAAAAACGCAACGGGAGCAAAAGTTATGATGAATAAAATATCTGCATTGCCTCACGGCAGCGGGTCTTTTCGCCTCAAAATAAAATGTTTATACGGCTTGCACCCGCACCGCTAGAATAATGAACAGAGATCGCGGTTCTTGACGACTGGAAATATCTGAAGTATGCGGACGAGGTAATACAGAACTCCGAATCCCGCTGATGGTTGTGGTTAGATTTGAGCATATAACGCGCACCCTATTTCGCAGTGTCACGGCGAGAATTTGGAACACGTGACATGACGTCAGTGCATTATAAATGGAACAAGAACTTCATGCGAACGCGATAAATTGTCAACCAAACCGAGAACACATGAAATGTGGCAGTTTATTCATCGCACCAGTAAACCGTCACTGTGCATTATAAACAGATCAACAAACATTCGACACGAACTTATTTTAAAATATATATATATATTGTGAGACAGTAAGAATATTTTGTAAAATAGACACCACAAAATATTTTGTGACGAAAAAATTGTATTTCGTTATTGCTGAGAAACGGTTTGTCAACGGTTTCGGAAGACATACTTTATGTAGTCTTTTCCAAACTGTTTTGTATAGCAACTAGGAAATACTTCTGGCTTTGTTACAGAACGTTTGCGTTGTCGTTACTGTTACTCCAGTATAATTTTAAAACGATGGTTTTTTCCCACCTTAAAATAAACGTAACTATGCCTCAGGTACCATAGGGATGTGAGGTTATCAAGCTTCCGCACTTTTAAAAATTATCGTGTTTTCACGGAACTTTTTATGGAAATATAAAGTTAACATCCGTAAACGCTATCCACGATTACTAAAAAAAAAAAAAACGGCTGTAAATACAAAACAAAATATGGAACGTCTTCGTATTTTACAAAGCTTCAAGTTCCAGGAACGAACAATGCCGATTGTACACGAAGCTTTCTGCGCCACTTGAACTGGAAAGTTATCGTTTCTGTGGCAGCAAGGAAGAATATCCACGCCACTAAGACCTGTTCCTTCAAACACCAATAAGCAGCATCGAGTACCTGTAACACTTAGCAACACTCAAAACTCTTAAATATCACAACGCACAGAAAAAAGATACAAAGGTCACATTTATATACACGACATACCTACGTTTTCATGACGTGCATTGCCATACGAAGTTTGTGGGTATCACTGACTCCGAAAATTTTTATTCTTGTTCAAATATCGCACTTCAGACTAAAGTATTTTAACTTTTTTAAATCCTTATTTTTTTGTACAAGCAAAACTGCATCATAACTAAAATTATTAAACTTTTTTTCGCCATGTCTTTTTATATAACCGGGTTTCCAGAAAACTGACTAGCAACTTTATAAGGAGGTTCCGTGAAATCGCTGAAAGGCAGTCGCTGGAAAAGCAACATGTCCTTAATTTTACGTAGAGTTGTGGTTAATGTTCTACCAGCACTTTTCCATGAAAAGACTGAACACATTTTTTTTAAACAATGCAGCACTATATTTTGCAGATAAAAGCACATGGCATATAATTTGTCCACGTCTAACTTTAACGAATATTACAGCTTGCAACAAAGTGATAAGAAATGAAACCGTATCTACAAGGGACATTCTAGATTACCTGCACTCAGGGCCCAAGAGCCCGGCCCGAAAACGAAGAGAATGAAGGTTGTGTTAATAAATAGCACACTGTTTCACATTTTACTGCCACCAGTGTGTCCACAGGCCTGCCAGCTCACAGATAATCTGGTTCAGGAAAGCCAGTAATATCTCGTTCAAACAGGCTTGCTCACGGGATAGCTGGAATAATGTCAGGAACTAGCGCAGCTGGGAGCGTGCTACGTTTAGTTGGTGGCGCCTCTAGCGGAGATGGAGTGCAGATGGCGGTAGGAACAGAGTGGGAGAGAATTACAAGCAGGCATATTGCAGGGAACTGTACAATGACGTCGCTGGGAGAAACGGAGAGGTTCCGCATTTTGCATGTACGGAGCTTGGTTCCGTTTTATGTCATTATGGAGCGCATTTCCGTACATTAATGTTATATTACCGTAATAATTTGCGTCAATGTAAGGACTTTTTAAACCTCGCATCTTATCTCATGGTAAACCTGTATTTTTTATTGTTTCATCACTAACACTTTCAATTTTGCCCAGTCGTCTAACATTTAAGTTTTCTTTCTATAATATTTCGTTGATTTTCTTGGTACGTTTTAATAACTAAAATAGCATTCAAATACACACAAAGTAATAGTTGTAGTAATATTTCAGCCTATTTTCTTCTTATACAAACACTATTCATATATTCCCTTTGAGTTACTCGGCATAGCATTGTGGTCCAAATTCCTTGAATGCGAGTTTACGCTTTTGTGGAATCAAATATTTAAATGTTTTATATTGTAGTTATGTGTATTCACAGACAAATTACATGAAGTTACAGATAATTGGCTACCAATAAATTATATTATTGTGTCCTTTATCACCACAGCGATATAACGAAAGAATAAAACAATTCGTTCTCTTTGAGCAATTAAACTAAGACTGTTACTATACATGAATTTAAAATGTTTTAAATTATTTTACAACTAGTTACAAACCAACATTTTTAGACAAAATTTAACAAATATCTGCTAACGGCCACAAATATATTACATCGTATAATAGTGGCACTCAATTGAAAGTTTAGCTCAATCCGTGCACGGTTTTTTTTAAATAAAATCACTGGAAAAAAATAATTTTGCTTTTGTATTGTTTGCATTTATTATAATATATGTATCTGCTTATTCCATTCTCTTTGTTCGTTNAAAAATAAAATCACTGGAAAAAATAATTTTGCTTTTGTATTGTTTGCATTTATTATAATATATGTATCTGCTTATTCCATTCTCTTTGTTCGTTCATTTTCGTAAAAACTATATTGTCCTTTTAACTTCTTTCCTTTGTGGTTACTGGTTTAATGGCTTCCGCAGAACATTGCTATTTGTTGACGGCAGGTTCCCGAAGATTGTTTCTTTAGTTCTGCTCAATGTTCCAAAATTTTTTCTTCATTTCACGGATAAGTGCTTCTAAAATTCTCCAGAACTCTCCGCGAAATTACAGACACATTGCTTTTACAAATATGGACATTCCGTAAATAACAAATATTTTTCCGTAAATTCACGAAATGTGTCCGTAAATTTGCTATTTATTTTCTTTATATTTCCATTTAAAATAAATAATATATAACGAAAAAAAAAATTTGTGGTAAGGTGTTCTACTGAACATAAAAACTTAATTTGTACAATATTATATTATTTTATACTACAGCGAGATTTGATCATGATTTAAAAGTGCTCCTACAACCATCTTGTAATAAAAAAATGTACAAAATTGCTATTTTTTAAAAAATTACTTACGCAATTTTTTTTTGTGTTTAGCAATCGTAATGTGTTTCAATCAGTGCTTACAGTTACAGATAATTGAAGCTCCTTTTTGAGGTCTAGAGGAAAAGGTCTAAGTGGCGTGGTGACGCTAACTGCCGCAGAAACTATAGTTTTCTGGTCACAGTAACCAAGAAAGCTTCGTGTAGATCCGGAATTGATCTTCCCCAAAACCCGAAGACATAGGAAATATGGAGTTACCTTATTTTGTATTTATGAAGCTCAGCTATATATATATTGTCGTTACGGAGAGTGTTTCCATACTTTTACCGTATATTTTTGTAAAAATGTCCGCAAATACACAGACGTTTTAAACAGTGTAGCGTTTTATGTCATGTGGTGGATTCACTGCGACATACTCGAAAGCTCTGGAATAGCCAATGTTAAAATTAATATGTTGTATACACTTTTCAGGATTAATTAAAATTGATCAACTGGAAACTGAGCTGTAATGGCGACACAGAGAAACATATACGGATACGTGTTCATATANTATATATATATATATATATATAGAAAAAACCAAGCTCAGGAGATTATGAATGCTCCATATCAAAATTAGTGCGTAAAACTGACAAAATTTCATCCTGAATTCTCTTTTCTCAAAAAATTACTATCGATGTTCATATTAATGGTAAAACATAAAGTAGCAAGAAAATTAAATTATTTAAAATCTCCCCAGTACCTAATCTGACAGAAAAATGGTTATTGTCGAACTTCCGTTAATTAAGGTTTCTTCCACCTGAGGTAAACATTTCGAAGAATTTAATGGGGTCCGTTATTTATATCCACATGAACATACATTGTATGAACAATTTTTTCCATAACTCGGTAATTTCTACAAATTCTTGACCAACTATTAAACATGAAATTTTACAGAAATATATTTCAACACAAGCTGAGTAGGTAAAGCGACACGAAAAGGTATACACATATTAGAACGATCTTTCGGCCCTCCGTTTCCTAGGATTGCAGGAGAATAACAATGGCCAACTTTCTTGAAGCCGTTTCTTTGCCAGCACAGTAGCTGGTGGGATAAAGGTTTTTCCTTTCAAGTTCAGAGAAAAACGGAGGGAAACAGAGTGTGTGGTGGTATTGGACAGAGCTTGTTACTCGGGTGGTCAAAGCACTCAGGAACAAAGTATTGTTTGCAAGGGGGGTGAGAGTGCTGGTAACAGATTCAGTAACATGATAACGAACGAAAGGAAGAAACGTGTATTGGAAACAAAGGACTAGAAAAGGACCGCTGGACGAGAGGGTGAGCGAAGCAATTTCATTACACCAGTTGCCTTATGAGCAGAAAAATATTCGTCTCCATAATTTTAATCACCATTAACATTCATGAAATAACAATCGTAATTAAACAAAAATTAAAAATAAAATCCGAGTTCATGAGGGATGGACGTCTTAGCACAAACAAAAGAACTAAATTCAATAAATATATTTATTCTCAGTGCTATAAACAGTCAAACACCTGTTATTTACCAGTCTCAGTGTCCTATTAACTATCATTAGTTTTATTGAGCGCAATAATGAACTATTATCTCCATTAAAATGAAAGTCATTATCACAGTCTTTACTTTTGCATGTCCCTTAAACTGCTCCAATTATTTCTACACGTTTAGTTAAAACGGTCTATTTCCATCATCGGCGATGACGACAACATTCCTGCTTGATAAATGGAGAAGTATGAGCTTCTCATCGTCAGCGAGGCGCGAGGAGCGAAAAGTTTATCGTCGTGTGCGACTTAATCCTTTATGATAGGCTGCTCGCTTCGTCTAGAATTACAAACTTGACATCCAGCTCTCGGTGCCTTCCCAAGCGAAGGAAACACCGGGCAGCCATAGCAACACTGCTTCCTCCTCAAATCTGTTCGTCACCAACAGACACTGCAACATCTGGACTTTCGTAGAATGCCAGACAGTGGATGTGGACAACCTTCGGCTTCAGCCGAGAGCCTTGACGATAAATCCGAAAGACCACATCATTGATATTGTTCAGAATCCTGTAGGGGCCTTCCCAACATATCTGTGATTTCGAGTAGTACCCTTTTCGCCTCTGAGGGGTGTACAGCCACACCAGTTGTCCTTCTTTAAATACCTCGCCCGACATTCAGCTATCATACCACATCTTCGTCCTGTCACTTTCTATTCTGACGTGCTGTCGAGCAAAATCATGAATGACTACAAGTATGTTACGTAATTCGCTGGCATAATCAGGGGTTGCAGCTTCCTCTTCTGTTGGTCGGCGAAACAGCAGGTCACTGGGGAGGCCTAGTTCTCTTACAAACAGCATCCTTGATGGTGTTACCTTTGCGGACTCGTGAACTGCAGAGTGGTAAGCAAGAACAAACAATGACACCTTTGAATCCCAGTCTTTTTGGTTGTCTGCCACAAAGATCGAGAGGTACTGCTCAAGAGTGCGGTTAAGCTTCTCGACCATTATATCCTATTGAAGGGGTATATGGCTGTAGTCGTAGTCTTTTTCATCCTCAGAATTTTCGTATTCTCCTGGAAGACCGCAGCTTCAAAGTTTCTTCCCTGATCAGAATGGATATCTAGTGGCACCCTGAACCTCAAGAAGACATGTTCTATGAGTGCCTCAGCCACAGTAAGTGCTTCCTGGTTAGGGAGGGGAATGACCTCAGGCCACATAGTAATATAATCTTGGGCCACCAATAGATACCTATTACCGCTCTCTGTGACAGGAAAAGTACCGAGAATGCCAACTGCCATTCTTTTTAATGGGGTTCCAGCATTATATTTCTGGAAGTAACCTTGTCCTCTGATCCTACGGCCCTTCCTTTGCAGTGCAAGTGTTGCATATTCGGCACCACTTCTCAACATCATTCCGACAATGAAGCCAGTAGACACTCATTGTAACTAATTTGAGGGTCTTATTAACACCAAATTGCCCATTGGCTGCACATATTATGCAGTTCTTTTAAGACTTCTGGAACCCTGTATTCTGAAAGGACCAAATGTAAATGCGAGCGTTTTCCATAATTGCTGTTCCAGTTTCATTAAAGTACACCATTCTTTAGTACGAGGGAATTACATTGTACCCAGTATGCTTTGACTGCTGCGCTCAGACTAGAAATCTCTTTCTATTTTGGCCGACAGCCAGCTTCTATCCACTTTAATAATGGCTGCAATTTGGGATCATTCAGCTGATCATTCCTAATAACCTCATAACTCCAGGTAGGTGACCCATCACAAGATAAGAAAGCTTGAATGATTGTCCTCTGTACCTTCAGTGATTCACCACTCTTTTCTTCCTGGCGTTCGCAACGATGGCAAAATGGCTCACATGGCCTACTAGACAGTGCATCTGCATTGTTGTGAAAGTGTCCAGACATGTGCTGTATTTCAAAGTCATATTCTTGAAGATGCTATATCATCCGAGCTATTTGACCTTCGGGGTTCTTGAAATTTAGTAGCCGACCTAATGAAGCTTGGTTGGTTCTTAGAATAAAATGTCTGCCATATAGGTAGGGGTGGAAGTGTGAAATTGCCTTCACCATGGCCAGAAGCTCCCAGCGTCTAACACTGTAATTTCTCCCAGGTTTATACAATACCTTACTGAAGTATTCTAGTGGTCCTTCCTTCCCATCTTGAACCTGAGATAACACAGCTCCAATGCCTACATTACTAGCATCAGTGTCTAAAATGAACATTTCTTTACTTTTCGGGAACCCATGATATTTCCTTTAGTTTACGTAAAGCATTTTCATACTCAGTTGTCAAACGAATTTTTCTTTTCGCCTCAGTCAGTTCATGTAGTGGCTTGGCGATCGTGGTGAACCCATGTGCAAATCGAAGGAAATAGGCACATAATTCCAGTTTTGTCGTTTGGTGTCAGCTAATTTCTTATTGCTTTGGCATTCTCGGAGTATGTTTCAATTCCATGAACTAATGTTACCTGTCCCAAGAAATAAATTTTCTTTTGGAACACATGACACTTCTTAGGATCCAGTTTCAAGTTGGCTGCGGCCACTTTCTGGAGTACAGATTATAGGCATGATGGGTGTTCTTGAAATGTTTTCCTTTCTTAACAATGTAATTTAGGTAATCCTGACAAATATCTAAAGATATAACTTTTCCCACCAGGCATTCGAAGGAGGCAGAGATATTACATAAGCCAAAAGGCATAACTTTGAACTGCCAGGTTCCTTTCCCTTTGACACAAAATGAAGTCTTCTCTTGGTCCTCTGGAGCCACTTCGCACTGCCAGTACCCACTCTTCACGTCCAAAGTAGAAAACCGTTGTGAACCTGCTAGGCTGTTTTTGTGCAATCTATCCTTGGAAGCAGATAAGAATCTTTCTTGGTCACATTATTAGCTGGCAATAATCAATGCAAAGCCTCAGAGAGCTATCTTTCTTCTTTACACGAACTATGAAGGATGACCATGAACTAAATTATTGTTCTATCACATCCAGATCCTTCATTTCATTCAGAATTCCCTCAACTGCCTCATGTGAAGCTAGTGGCAGTCGTCTTGGTGGCTGTTTTATGGGCCTGGTATCTCCTGTATCTATGTGGTGGCAGGTCACGTTAATCTGTCCAAAGTAATTTGATCCACATGAGATGGCATACCTATTTATCTGCAGTAATTCAAAGACAGTCTTCTTCTGTCACCAGGTGAGATTTTATTTTGTTCTTACTAACAGTTTCTCCAGTACTTCTGGTATGGGATTATGGGTCGGTGACTCCTTCGGGAGGAAGGATTCTGTGCGTTTGAGGTGGTGTGGCAGTACTATGTTATAGTAGACAAGCCTGGTTGCCATATCAGCCCTAGAAAGGGTGGATGATGCGTCTCTTATAGCCTCTCTCCACTCATGGCAACCCAAGGCTACCAGTGCCACCCCTGTGCAATGCAAATTGGGGTCTGCCGCCCTTATACCTATGGGAACCAGTTTCCTCGTTGCTGGTAAGAGGTATCTACCATTAATGCTTGGGCCGATAATTAGTAACTAGGCCCGACCGCTTGGCAGGGTGTTGGACCACTTGTCAGTCAGGCCATTGAGGCCCAAGACAGGAATTTCCTGTGTGAAGAAATCCCCATGTATGGTAATGGTTAAAGGCCGATGACGGTTCCTCCAACTGTGCTGCTAATGGTGGGATGTGGTGGCGATGGCTAGGAGGCTGTGATGACAGCAGGAGAATATTTGATCAAGATTGATGAGATTCCACCAAAACAGAGTGGGGGTTGCCATCCCCAACTTCGGCATTCCCGATAAATCTAGGATGCATGCCGCTCCGAGTCGTTCGTACTCCACCCTTCCGGTGTGTTGTGCAGAGCATTGGTGGGGTGGTCTGGTCACTGAAAACCCACAAGTGCTATGGTAAATGAGGTTACAAGAGTCCATCACCCACACTTTCCAGGGTCGAATGCGACAGGGCTCTTATAGCCTCTCCCCACCCATGGCGACCCAAGTCTATCCGTTCCACCCCTCTTGGCAAAAACAAATTGGGTGCCACCACCCATATCCCTATGGAACCAGTTTCCTCGTGGCTGGTAAGAGGTATCTGCTGTGATGGTATGGGCCGATAGTTGGTACCTAACCCGAACCATTTGGCAGGGTGTTGGACCACTTATATTCAGGCTGATGGGGCACAAGACTGGAATTTCAATGTGAAGAAATTCTCGAGTATGGAAAGGTCAGTGTCCAATGATGGCCCCTCGGGCTGCACTACTGGTGGATGGGTGGTAATGGCACGAAGACCCTGATGAGAAAAGAAAGAATTGATAACTGAGTACGAGGGTCTCAGTCCATGTAGTATGGTGTCTCTTGGTCGTACTTGATAATCAGGTTGGGGTTCTGGATTTGGTTTCTTCAGGTGTGTAGCTGGGCCACCTACGATGAGAGGGCGTGATCCCTCTTCCCCACCGATTAGGCGGTCGTAGCGCGGGGTGGCCAGCTGGCTAAGAGCGCTACGTAAAAAAAAGTACAATGACCGAGAGACTACGTATATTGCATACCTAGTACTTCTGGTAAAATACATTCTAATTTTTTTATTCTCGAATCTTCTGGATCATTTGGAAATACATGTGTGACCTGCTTGCAAACACCTACCATGGCCCCCTCCTCAAGGCGAATGGTGCTATCGGACAAATTTATCATTCTAACTGGAAATCTGTCAGAACTAGAATATACTAAAGTCCATGCTACAACCACTTTACCTGGCAGGACGCCAATCCTCTCTACTGGTTTAATTAGACCAGAACATCTGACATAATTTCCTTGTCACCTGCCTGTGACGATAATTTCACTAGAAGCGGGCAGCACAGTTGGTTGAACACATCCTACTGGGCAGCTAACTGAGGACAAATCATGCAGTGTCAACACTACCAACTCTGTACTGCCTACCCGTAGCACACCAAGTCGAGTATCGATACAGCAGCGCAGCCTACGTAGTACACCAAGCCCCAAAATACATTCATCCTCTATTTCTGCTACGTAAACACCGTGCTCTATGCTAAGGTCACCAAGCTTCAAGATCACTTTCCTTTTATCTTTAACTGGCGTGGTCTCACCTATTACTGTAGTTAAATAGCATCGTTCCACGTTGTCGTCGGGCGATCGCTGGGGGGAATGCCCAAGGATGTCAGGTATTACTACTGTTATGGTCGTTCCAGTGTCGAGGACCATCTGGCAAGGAACACCATCAAGGTTCTCCTCCACAAGTACTGCATTCGAATCCTGTTTCACCCACCAGATATGTAATAAAATTTGGGCCTTCCCTCCAGAAGTCACATACA
>NQII01000647.1:71587-125012 GCA_002778355.1 Clitarchus hookeri
GGCGAAGCTCTGTAGCACGGACCCTGAAAGTGATGATCTTCACAGCCATCTGCAACTCCTTCGGTGTCTTCTTCATGCTGTCTTCGTCGTCCTCATTCAGCGTCACTGCTAATACCGGATGTCGGGGTGCGGCCCCCTCTGTCTTGCTGACTCCACCTCCAGTGCTCGGGCCAGTGCGTCCTGCATGTTGTGGGGTGCAACCAGACGTACTGCTTGTCGTACCTCTGGGTTGGCGATGGCATCGATGAAAAAGCCGACTTAGATGATGTCGCGCGCCTCCTCGGTGCACCCTTCCAGAGATAGTTGTGAGAGCCACACGATGTCTTGACATGTCTCCTGCAGTGACTCCCCTGGTCGCTGGGTGCCGCTTCGCAGTTGTGTATGGTGGACATGTCGCAGGGACCGAACGCCAAAACGTAGCTCCAAGGCTGACACCAATGTGGGGTACTCCAGTATGCTCAGTTCGAGGCCTCTCAGTGCAGCGGCGAGGTAGTAAGCCCGCTGGTCGGTTGTCCAGCCCTTTAGGGTAGCGACTATTTTAAACTGGCGTTAGTACTCCCACAATCGGCCATCGTAAGGGGCGTACTTAATTGAGATCCCCTTCCCCACTCCTAGCTGCGCGACACCAATGCTGCGGATCTTTATGCTCTCCCCTTGTCAAAAACGGTCAATTCTCGTGTTCACTAACTCAATAAAGCATTCTATTTTCCAGCCTACATTCTCATTTCAAGTGTATATTTCTCTGTCTACATTCTCATTTACAGAAGTTATCAGGCTATCTACATTCTCGTTTACACTATTTACAGTTCCAATTACAGAACTTAATTTTATATTTACAATGTCATGTATACTATCTTAAACACTACAGTCTCATTCACTCTACTAACTTGGCAATTTACATCTTCTTTCAAGCTATTTACACTTGCGATCACACTAACCATATGGCTACCTAGCCCCTCAATTCCTGCTTGCAGTGCTTCCAGTTCTGCAGACATCTATCTAGTTATCATTCACAGTGATGGTTGTGCAAAACAGTCTGAATGTTTCAGCCTACAGCTATCACAATTAATTAATTTGTCCTAATATAACTTATAATTAAGCTATTGCCTAACTTGACTTACAACAGATTAATTATTAATTGCCTCCATCCCACTTCTGACACCAGTGTTACAAGAATGCCTGAGAGGCGTAACCAAGTTCATGAGGGATGGAGGTCTTGATAAAATAAAAACTAAATTCAATAATTATATTTATTCTAAATGCTACAAACAGTCAAACATCTGTTATTTACCAGTCTTATTATTTTTTATTGAGTGCAATATTTATTTACTATCTGCATTTAAATTTAAGTCTTAATAACAGTATTTACTCTTGCTAATGCCCTTCAAACTGCTCCAATTATTTCCACACATAGAGCTTAAACGTTCGATATTCATCATTCCGAATATCTTTTCACTCACGCATCCAGTCCGCAGTCCTGCAGATTAGTCCCACTCTTCACTGCACACAACCTCGCCAACGCACTCTCGCAGATCGCTGCAGTTGCCCCTCGCCACTCAGGAATCGCCCAACTGTCGCTTTAGGTCGCACGAGACGCCAAACCCTCGGAGTCCCGCATATGGTATTTATACTTGAGGTAGGTGTTGTCTACAGCATTCTCGGCAATCCAAGTTGTTCTGGGAAAAGTAATGGCGATCACGACGACATTCCTGCTTGATAAATGGAGAAATATGAGCTTCTCAGGGTCAGCAAGATGCGAGCAGTGATAAGTTTATCGGTGTGTGCGGTGGAATCCTTTATGATGGGCCGCTTGCTTCGTTTAACGTTACAAACTTGGCTTCCAGCTCTTTGCACCTTCCCACTCGAAGGAAACACTAGGCAGCGATATGCAACAATTTTAAATAGCTAAATTAAAATAAAATGCAATACAAGCGTTATATAAAATAATTAATTTTAAAAATTGATTTAAAGTAATTATTTTGAGATGGCGAGAGATGAGATATTGCCATGATATTTTTCATGTATTAAAAACACGAATAATCATTGAAATAATTATGAAATTATGCTGATTTAAATTTGTGT
This sequence comes from Clitarchus hookeri, assembly GCA_002778355.1. Classification (NCBI taxonomy): domain Eukaryota; kingdom Metazoa; phylum Arthropoda; class Insecta; order Phasmatodea; family Phasmatidae; genus Clitarchus; species Clitarchus hookeri. The sequence goes on from NQII01000647.1 coordinate 73,670, forward strand.
CCAGGGACACTATATGAGACATCTACATGAATTCTAAAAATTTAAGTACTGAGCTATAATTTAAAACTTCACATTTTCTTCGAAAAGAACTGCATAAATGCCTGCAGATGGGGATGGAAGAGAATCGTGCGAACTGGAGGAGTCATCTACAAAGTATTCTTCCCGAGCTGGATCGCTACTTTCTGAGAAGCCGCGTGAGTTCCCATTCCGTACTTCGTAGCTGAAGTATGCTCTTTGTCGTCTTCTGTACAAATGTCTTTCATGTAGCCAAACATACAGACTTTCTATTCATAACGGCTCGCTGGAAGCTTAACAAGAAATACTGGAGAGGTATTAGAGCGTACCTCCCGCTCCTCCGGGCGGAATAATAGACGTCTGGAACGAGCTGCTACACAAACGTGATTCCTTGTCGATGTATACGAACGGTTTTACTTTTACTGCGAATTCAGAAAATTCAGGAAACTGACTATTTCTCTGCGTATCACACGAAGGTCCTCTTATTATTATTCGTAATTTGTTTTGAGATCACAATTTTGCAATATGCTAAAGTGACTCTAAAACTCGTAACATTTTCATTATTAAATATTTATACATTTTTGACTCGAGATTATAGCAGGTGAGTTTAGTTTGTAACCATCCAAAATCATACAAGGCGAAGAGACGTGATTTTACCAACAATGCTGATTACGTTGTTTTTTTAAATGTAAACTACAGGCAAAAAAGAAGGGGGAAAATTCATTGCGATACTTTGGATATACCATACATAATTCAGATACTAAAACCATAGACAGAGAAATCTTTTTCAATTAAAAAGTTTTTGATAATGTGCTGTGTGTTGTTTTAATTTTTCTGTCTCTCTTTCTCTCTCTCAACCTTTTTTCACAGCGTATCAATCTCAATGTATGTCATCTTGGGGGAAAAAAAGCAGAATCTTATTGCATGCATGCGTTAAAATATTTTGTGCTGAACGAAATTATTTCCCATAAATTTGCCGGTCGCAATATTATCACAGTACTAAATGCTTAAATTTATGTATAATCCCTCTAGCTCGAGTAATATTGACAAGTGTACCTTTGTACAATAACATTAACGAAAAAAAAACACAGTTTATAAAGAATTTTAGTATTTCACCAAAGTATTAAGTAAATGATAGTTTCTATGGTTTTAAAAAACATAAAGAGGTTGGGCGCGGCACAGATGTGAATATACTTAAGAGAAGCTAGAAGTGAGTAAGTTGTATCGACGAGTGCGAGAGCACCAGTTCTGTTGATATCAGTGTTCACATCTACCAGCACGCTAGTGCCTCGCAGTACGCCGGGACAGCACACTGTGCCACAGAGTAGTGAAGGGTACGGAAGAGAGACACCTGCTTGTACCGCGAGATCCAACTTCACGCGCCGTCAACATGGCGGAATGTTGTTCACCTATACCAGCGCCTGATAACTCGCCCGCTAGGCGCCAGCCCGATACCCAGCCAGACACAAGGTTGGTTTCCAAAGTCTCGCGTAGCCAGTTAGCGAATGGCTACTCCACATTGAATAAACCGCCATTTATTTTCACTTGTGTTTACTTGCCTATTCAGTGAGTGAACTTACAATGTCCATTGCTGGCCAGATATCGGCCAATATAATGCCGACTTAACACAGTCCCAGCCAGACGTTTTTCCTACCTAGCGTAATATACAGGCAATCGTGCAGCTCACTTTGCAGCGAACGGCATGGAAACTGCTGGTGACGGCATATTACATCGCTAATTTCTTTAAGTGATGCCGACTTCGTAATGTTATGGAAAACTATTTATTAATCTCCTGAATTCAGGTGACGTCATATAATGTCAGCAGTACACAAAGAACCAATAAAGAACATTTATACTGTAAGCGTGCTGGAAAGTTCGTTAGAGACTCAGCACGAGAACTTAGGTTTTCAATAAACAATACTTTCCCCTCTAGGGGGGAAGTATTATAACCTTTCATATTTGTCGTTATTTCAATACTATTGCCATATATGAAATTACAGAATGGCGACGTGAAATATAATGGCACAGGTAGATTATTTCCTATACTCCTGCTCGTGTAGCACGGTTATATCGATAAAAGAACCCGTTAAATTGCGGAAATGAGCCAATACGTTATCCAGAACTCTTAAAAAAAATTACAAATACAATTTTTTTTCAATAACAACTTTCCGTGAATTTAAGAAATTTTCTTTGAATATACTGAGTATCTCGTACAACGAAAATTGCTTTATTAAAAACATTATTATTAATGAAATTGTTTTTTAAATGTTAATTGTATTTTACACTTTATGTAATAAAAGGAAAAAAAAATTTCGAAACTTTGTTTTATATCATCACAAAGACTGCGATGAAATTTTTTTATTGCGGAAACATTGTATACTGTACTTGTACATATTATTTAAATATTTTAAGTGTTGCCGTTTGTTATAGACGGCTTGTGCTAACCAATAATGGGTGGATGTACAGGTATAATTGGAGAAATTATCGCATAAACAATCATTTTCGTTTCACAGTAGCACATTTCAATACATGTGNATAACTCTTCACTTAGTCTCGACACTGTTCGTTTCCGACGCCCGAAGCTACAGAAATTACGGAGATGTTTCGCAATTTATGATTACGAAGGTCAGTATTGTTATCCATTATTATGGATTGCGTATCTTTACTGAACATTTTCTTACGACTCTCCCTCAATATACGGAAGTTTAGAGATGAATATCCGCGTTTACCGGCCTTTTTTGCTCGTATAGACATACACAGTAAAATATTGTTCTGACTGTAACTGAATATTTATTGTATCTATGGAGATATTGGCGAATTCTCAAGGATAGTGTCAACTGATTTAACGATATTTCTCGTGTTATCCCAGATAGCTTGGTTTTCACTTTTATTAACTTGTAAAACTAGGAAATGTATGTAAAACGGACAGTGTTCGGGGTTAAAGTATTGTGTAGGATACGTAGATAGGAAATATATCATTGTTTAAATGCTTCCAACAGTATCACTCACAACATATTCAAACTTCATGACACCAAAGTTAAACATTACGTTCACAGCTTATATTACGCTAATGTATAATTAATAATTGCTACACCAGTTTGCTGCAAAAATTTAATATTTCACTAAAAAATAAACCGATACAATTGCCCGTCTTATTCTCCTTATTTAGTTCATGCGACTTAAAAACTGTCAACAATCTATAAATGTTGTGCCTCAACTGTTATTTAATATTTTCTTAATACAGCTACTATGGAGGTTACGACCATGCAAACCAAAATGAAAACGTTGGTTTGTTGAAGCGCACCTACACAGCCAAGGGAACCAAGCGTATCACAATAGTTTTAATGAATGTTAGTTTTAAATTGAAAGTATTGTCGTGGATGTACGCTTGTAACGAAATATCGGCCATTGTAAGACCGCTGCAAAGAAATGAGTTTAACATTATAAGCATATTGATTTTACATTTGTGTTTGTTTACAGTAAGAAGGAAATGGCGCTCTTAATTGCACAAAAGTAGTTTTCAAGGGACAATATCGACATTTCAATACATGTGTTTATGTAAGCCGTGTTCTGAATACGAATCTAATCCACGATGTATTGCTAGTGCCATTGAAATAAAGAGCTGGACATTATAGACCGGTTAATTATTAGCTGCCATGCACATTTCCTCCCTTACTCCCTCTACGGTAACAAAATACCAAACCGTTTTTTGGCCTACTTTACGAGGGAAAGAAAGGCTTATGAGATCACTTTCCTGGCTGTGTCTGTGTATGTCTCTTTGTGTGTCTGCACATATGACTGTGCGTATGTGCGTCCCTCCCTTTCAATTATGGACCGTGCCAACTGAATTTCACCAAACTCGATACACATATAATACTAAGTAAGGACCCTTGCATTTTTTTACTTTCAACTATTCTGGGCACGTACTTTCAAAATGGCGGCCATAGTAATATTTAGGGTGATATTTCATGTTTCAAGAACCAATTAACCGATTTAAACCAAATTCTGTATGTGTACAGCGCATAGTGTAAGCATTGAATTTAGAAATGAATATCATTGTTTGTCAGCCATTATGAAAGATAGCACCACATGAATATGTAAAGATTTTTAGTTTTATCTTGCCCCACCAATTCTTGCCATATTTAGCACGTGAGTAATGCTATGACAGGCTATGTAAACGTACGTGTTTCAAATTGATGAGGCACTCATTTTCAAAATGGCGGTGATAAAAATATTTTAGGTTTATTTGGTTTACCTAACCAAATACTTCTACCAATTTGTACCAAATTTTGTATTCTAACAGTAACTATTACAAACATCATGTATGCTGACACATAGCAACTTTTGTCTGCCATTTTGTAAGATAGTGAGGTAATGAGTTTTCTTTTACATGTATCAGAAAACACTTCACCTATTCCTACCAAATTTAGAAAAACAAGTAATACTGTGGTACATAATATATATCGATATATTTTAAGTATTTGAAAAACTTATTTTCAAAATGGTGATCCTATAGCCATTTTAGCATAGTAAGTCATATCGTCGAAACCATGTAATCAATTCCAAATTAACTTTGTTTGCTGGGAGCATATATTACAACCATTAAATGTGTGTTATTAAAGCATCTTTGTCCGCCATTTTGTAAGATACCACGACAAGAATGAGTAAGATTTTAGTGGCATATCTCGGGAAACAATCGACAGATTCCTACCAAACATGGCAGACAAATATTATTAGGGCATGTGATGTAGACTAGTAAGTTTTAAGTAGGTTAAAAGCTTATTAAAAAAAATGGCAGCTATGTAACTATTTTAGCTTTGTTTACTTTATCGTTGAAACCATATAATTAATTACATCACTTTTTGTACTTGCAGAATACATTACAATCATGAAATGTATCCAAATAAAGTATTTTTGCCCATCATTTTGTAAAGTAGTATTGGCAAGCAAGTAGCACTACACAGGCCATATAAATTGATATGCATTGAGTGGGTCAGATACTAATTTTCAAAATGGTGACCATATAAGTATCTTAGCTAAGTATGTCATCTATGTAACTAAGAAACAAATTTCAACTTAATTTTGTATGGTGGCAGTAGGCTTACCTATTATACACATACAATTTTTCTATACAGAGACTCATTTTCCACCATTTTATAAGAAGGTCCGACTTGAAAAATAAAGTTTTTGCATCATATCTCATTTCTTCACATTTGGTGAAGAAGTTGCACTGTGGCAGGCCGTATTAATTAAAATGTTTTAAGAGTGCAAGACCCTCATTTTCAGATTGGAGGCTATAAAAACTTTTTATCTTAGTGTGCTATATCTAGGAAACTATGTATCCGATTTTAACTTAACTTTGTATACTGGCAGTGTCTATGAAAATAATAAAATATTATATTAAATAAGCTTTTTGTTCTCCATTTATGAAGATCGTCACAAGAAAAAATGTAGGTTTTTTTGCCATATCACAAGAACAAATCAATCAATTCCCAACAAATTCTTTACGCAATTAATGCTACAGTAGGGTATGTATCATAACATGTTTTAGGTGCGGCAGGCATTTTTTAATAGTTTTAAAATAAATAATTTATATAAATATGTTATATCTGTGAAACAATGCAAAAAATTTCAACCAAATTTTGTATACTAACAGTATTCATTAGAAGCATCAAAATGCATTAAGAGATACTCTATTGCCATCCTTTTTGAAAATAGAACGACTTGAGAAAACAGCTCACATCACCATATTCCCGGAGCAATTTAACTATTTTCCACCAAATTTTGCACACCATTAGTGCTACAGAAGGCCATGTAAAGTTACATGTTTTAAGTGGGGGTCAGACCTTTTATTTTCAAAATGGCGGGTATATAAATATTCTAATAAGATTGGCATATAGGCCTATATTTAACAAGTTAACCAAATTCATTCAATCTTTTTATGCTGACAGTATTTATTAATATCACGTTATTTATAACATCTTTTTTAGGCATTTTTTATGATAACACCAAATAAGAAAATTAAGTTTTTATACCATATCCCGGGAAAGAATCAAACGATTTACACTAAATTATTCACACAAGTAGTACGGCGGTAAGCTATGTGAACTTGCATGTTTTAAGCGGCTCGAATACTTATTTTCAAAATGATGGCTATGTAAATATTTCAGGTTAGTGAACCCTATCATTCAAAACATTACACTGACTACATCCTAAGATTATGCTGCGAATCCTACCCTCGTAGTGCAGTTAATTTCTGTCTACCTTATTTTACGAGGTTCTCTGGGTTCGAGTACCGGGTGAGGCACGTGTGGTATTTTACTGTCTCAGTACTGTTGAATATGTTTCTGGCTTCATCGCGAATGTCAACGAGACACCAAGACCTACCTACCATATACGCTTTCAAGAACGTCATTACAAATCATTTGCATCCACGTAGATGAAAGTAGGCTCTTTAGTTATATCAGTAACTTCTTGATTTTCTTCTGTTTAACTTTGCTGGGCGCTAACACAGGATTCACGGATGAGTCACAGGAGTATTGATTGAGCGGTGCTTCAAAATGGAATGTACAAAAATATGTATTTCCGAAGATCGAAAATACTATCGTGAACTAGCACCCATGCATGCGCGTTGGAATAGCATAACACTGTTAACGTGGTTGGCAATGACTAGCATACAGAGCCTCACCAAAAGTTGTCATCAACAGCGTTTTTAGTTATAATGTATAATTTTATTCACAGGTGGTTCACGGTTTGTTAAGCATTTGTGAAAGCTTTGCTTAGACTACGTTCCAAAGAAGTTTCTGATCAATAAATAATTTCCCTACTTTTACACGCATGACAGTTCCGACATATTTACAATATGGACAGTGCACATTCCTATTTTTCTGCTTAGTGCTGTAGACTATTTATAGACCAATCCTAGCATTGCACTAGACTGAAGGTTCTCGCTGTGTACTAAGCAAAACCTTGATGTTCCAACCCATATTGAACTGTATCGCATAAACTTGCATTATTCCGAAATAGCCATCACATCAACTAAGATGCATCTTTAATGGTCCAAACAAATGGAAATCAAATTATGCCACATCCTAAGTGTAAGAAGGATGCTCTCTAATGTTCCAATGAAATGACAGAATAATTTCCTGTGCTATCCGAGCAGTATGAGGCCTGGCCTTATCGTGAATAAACAATTACACCTCTAGGTGGGCAACCTGTTAGTTCATGCTGCAGAAAGTTCAGGTGAACCATACATTCTGTATACCAGAATAGTTGGCCATGACCTTGCTTACAGCGTACCATCCCTCAAAGATATAGCCATACAATTCTGATCAGAGCTATGTAGTAAATTATGCCTCAATCTTCCTTATAAGCATTGCTGACTATTATGTTCTAACCACTGAATCTATAGTCATCAAATACATATCATAGGTACTGCTCATGACCTAGACCAAAATTTATTTCCCATTATGCACTAAGCCTTCTTATAAACATATTTGGCTGCCATTTTCCACCCATTAAAGCTATAGACATCAAAGATACCACTCGTGACCTAGATTTAGGTGACAATGCAAGTTATGCCTCAAGTCTTCTTATCATAGTTGGCCGCCATTTTAGAACCATTTCAGTTATAGCTGTCAAATATGTATCACAGGCACAGCTCCTGAAAGCAATCAAGGTTATGTGGTTAGTTATGCCTTAAACCTTCTTATAAGCATTCTTATAAGCCATTCTACACCCATTCAAGTTATAGTCAACAAATTCACATTATAGGTATTACTCATGACTTTAAGCCATAAGCCTTTCATGATAGGTATTTAAAGTTAACTACAGCGCATGACATTTATACAACCGTGTTCATTTTGAAGAAGCTAACAAATAATACGTAAAGTACCCATATGATTATAAAAAAAGTTATATGGCCAAAAAAATTAAAACACATATTGTGTGATGTATTTACACCGAAGTATTTTTTAAAAGAAATTTGAATATGAAGGCAGAATTTTATATTATTTGCCTCCCTATGACAGTTTTTACATTGTATTAAAAGAGGAATGCCTGAAATGTAGTGACGAGTTTATAAAACATAGTTATATTGCATCATGTGTCGTTGGTCAGGACTATTTTTAAAATTTATTCGAATACGATACTAAGTACAATTATATTTTTATAAATTACCTATTGTATTTATTTGCTCTAGATTTTGACAACTTAATAGACCTACGAAAACTGTGTTCAGTGTCTACTGATGCATATTTTTAAGGTGAATTCAACTATGTCACAACCAACGATAGCATGTCTATGTCACGATACCATATTGGATTTAATAGGAATACCTATGGCGTATGGATTCAAAAGTAGATGTGGAAGCAACTTATACGTGAACTCGTAGCACAAAAACTATGTGTCGCAATTGTATAACATTTCATTAAAGTCAAATTATTTTCTGTCATAAGTATATTTACAACATATATACTAATAAATGTGCCTGAGTCACTGAGCATTGCGTTGTAAATGCATAAAAAAAAATAGTCATGAACATTTTATCCGTTACAAGGGTCCGGCAGCTGATATTTTCCGCCGACCTTACACGCACACTTTTTTTCTATCATCCATCTTGTTTCTGTCCAACCATATTGCGTCTGAAAACCATCTTGGATCCTGGGTGAAGACCAGTGGTCGTATTGTGTTTATCCAACATCTAGGACATAAAACCCGGGTGAGGACCAATGGAATAGTGACTATTATGTATTTATATCCACAATCTTGTTTCTGTCTAAGGGACCATTCAAGTATTACGTAAGCACTAAAAGGAGGGGGGTAAATGCTTGCTTATTTTTGGTGACATTAGGTGNTTGATTTTTCTGCAAAATTTAGTAGATTCTGATTTGAACACATATGACAACCCTACTTGTCTATGCTCGAAAGCGAAAAGTATGTTCAGGTATTCCGCGAAATATAAGAGCTCGTATTACTCTGGATCCCCTTAAATATTACTTATAGCAATATCAATAATTTCGGAGAATCCCGAGTAATACCGGGGAGTAATACTCGCTCTCATGCGGGGTTTTATGGTTAAGTTAGAAAGAACTGAAAAAGGGGAATTACCGCGCGCTATTCACTTGCCTAAATTTGTTCGATCTCTGGCTCGGTTCGGTATCATTGGATTTGACGTGTTCTAAGTTAATGTTTCTTTTACCATTGATCCATTTTTGCCACCGTTGAAATGGTTTAAAATGTCGTCGTATATAGACAAATTCATGTTATACCAAAAATTATTCGAAAGTTTTAAAAAATCTCACACGAACTCAAATTTACAAAATGTACAGAGATTAGTTAATGAAGTGTGGCGTAGTTATAAGATACAAGCAAAGTCCGACAAGGAACTCGATATTATTGTATATAAGACAATTGCAGAAGAATTACAAGCAGCGACTAGGAATAAATCGAGTCTCTTAAGCTATTTTTCCAAGGTAAGTTAAGCCTTTTGTTTGCTATTAACTTTTTACGCTGCCGGCAATTTTAGGATAGATGTTTTTAGAGTTTTAGAGGTTAAAAGGATGTTTGCGATAATATGAAAACATCATGTTTGTGAGAGTAACACTAACAAATATATTTAAATAATCTTAGCCATAAAAATATTCTATACCCAGTAGTGGGTCGATTACAGATTGAGGATGATGATGATAAAAAAATATTGAATGCCAATTCTACATCATGCCGTTCTCAATATGTTGGGGGAAAAGAGTGTCTAAAATAAATATGTCAATAGCTTTTTAAGAGAATCACTAACAGTATTAATAGGATGTTTTAATTTTTAGGCAACGAACACCTGTAAAGCTGCAGAAAATAAACAAATTGTACAGACAGCTTCAGGTTCGACGGAACAGGAAGAGAACGACACTAAACTCAGAGTAGAATCAAAACAGCAATACGAAAACATAGAAAATGAGGAAAAACCGTCGACAGCAACGCCTTCTCAAGAAGCTATGAAAAAGAAGATTGATCTTCTGGGAAAAAATCTGAATTATTTGTATTCTGCTAGAGATACCATGCCAAGCCATGTTGAATTTGATAAACAGATCAATAAGTCCCGCGAAGAATTAAAAGTTGCAAAACAGTCTTTAAAGAGAAAGATTCAAAACGCAGTAGCCCAGAAGGAACACAGAGATAGTATGAAAAGAAAATAAGAAGATATTTGCCACGAAAATCCAGAAATAAAAAAAAACTATCCATGAGGGATTCAGTCAGACGTCCTAGCCTAGAAAATTATCAACCATTACTATTAAAAACAACAGTGGATATTGCNACAGCGGATATTGCTTTATTTGGGAGTGCAGCAGATGATAGAAGACGAACGAAATCTATTAGCAGTGTAAAAACTCTTGATGACCTTACACAAGAATTACATAAAATAGCATTTGACATCAGTCGAAGTGGGACATATCTTCGTTTACTTCCAAGAAAATCTTAACTCCACAGAAGGACGAAGACATGTATCGGCAGTCCCTGCTAAGTTCACTCGGGCACAGGCTTATCACCACAAAAACCACGCAGATAGCCGCTTCGCCGAAACATGGATCCATCATTTGGAGAACATCGCATCAATACTTGGACCACATCAAGTATTTCTCATATCTCAAGATGATAAAGCTCGGGTCCCTATTGGTGTAACTGCGGCAAATAAACAAGCGCCTCTTCTAGCGCATATGGAATATAGAGTCAAATTGCCTGATCACGANGCGCATATGGAATATAGAGTCAAATTGCCTGATCACGACTGGGTAATCGCCAAGTGGCATAAATTGATACCCTCCGTTTATACTGGTATTAAAATAACTCCTATCATGATAGGACAACCGCAAGCCGTTAGATATTCCGGGCCAACATACATCGCTATTTGAAGTGGAAAGCATAGTTCATCCACTGCTAATACTCATGCTTNGTTAGATATTCCGGGCCAACATACATCGCTATTTGAAGTGGAAAGCATAGTTCATCCACTGCTAATACTCATGCTTAAGATTTCGAGACGCTTCTCGGCCTTGAAGAGTTTCAAACATTAGCTAAAACCGTCCATGGATTTGTAAAACTAGTGGTGATTATGACGGTTGATGGAAGGCCAGATGAAAATCTGCGTTATCAAAAAGTAATAGGCTTTGCAATACAAACAACACTTTAAGCGACATGATCTGGATGCATTGTTTAAAGCTACAAATGCTCCTGGCAGAAGTGCGTATAACCGAGTAGAACACAGAATTGCTCCTCTTAGTCTGGAACTGGCTGGTTTGATAATGCCTCATGACCATTTTTGGTTCTCATTTGGACGACCGTGGCGTTACAATTGATGAATATTTAGAAAGATCGAATTTTGAGTATGCCGGAAATGTATTAGCAGAGGTATGGAGCTCAATGGAAATTGATGATTATCATATTTCAGCAAAATATGTTGGGTCCGGTAAACCAGATCTTCCTGATCTACCAGACATTAAATGGTATTCAGAACATGTGCGTGAAAGCCAGTACTTACTTCAAATTGTAAAATGTACAAATACAGATTGCTGTCGTCTAAGAAGTGGTTTGTTTAGATTACTAACCAATAGATTTCTCCCACCACCAGTAAACGTAAAACAGACAATTGATGACTTGATTATGGATGATGGAGGGCAATTTCTCAGTNGGTATTCAGAACATGTGCGTGAAAGCCAGTACTTACTTCAAATTGTAAAATGTACAAATACAGATTGCTGTTGTCTAAGAAGTGGTTTGTTTAGATTACTAACCAATATATTTCTCCCACCACCAGTAAACGTAAAACAGACAATTGATGACTTGATTATGGATGATGGAGGGCAATTTCTCAGTCTTCCACTCGGTTTAGCTCTACACTTAAATTCTTCGCCCAAAGAGTTTCTACAGATGCCCTACAATTATTTTTGTCCAACGGTAAAATCGAAACTATCAAGTCGAACATGCAAAACATGTGGTCTTTATAATGTCTCTGTCAAGTCATTAAATCGTCACATCAAANTGTCATTAAATCGTCACATCAAGGAGATACATAAAAAAATTAATACGTGCACCAAAACGAGAGTGAGACCTATAAGAGTGGCTGCTCGTCCTGCTAACGAATTGATGTGCATAATACAAACTGATGAATACCAAGATGTTGAATGGCTCAAAGAGAACGATGTCGATATCCCGAAAGAACACAAAAGTGAGCAGACACACAACATCGAGCAACAAACATCCAATGTCATCGAAGACTTAGACTCATGGATTAAAGTGCCATGGACTGAGGACAATTAATTTGAATTTACCAAATTGTTTAATATCGTTTATTATATGTTAAGAATATANCCATCTTGTTTCTGTCCAAGCATATTGTGTCTGGAAACCATCTAGGGTCCTGAGCGAGAAACCAGTGGACTTATTATTGTGATTATCCATATACATGGACATGGATCTTGTGTGCAGACCAGATGGCTGGTAACCATATTGTATCTGTTCACCGTCTTGTTTCTGTCCAAGCATGTTGGGTCTGGAAAACATCTAGGGTCCTGAGCGAGAACCAGTGGTCTTATTGTGTTTATTCCTCGTCTAGGAAATGGAACATGGGTGTGGGCCAGATGGCTGATAACCGTATTGTATCTGTCCACCATTTTGTTTCTGTCCAAGCATATTGTATCTGGAAACTATCTAGGGTCCTGAGCGAGAAACCAGTGGACTTATTGTGATTATCCATCTACAAGGACATGGATCTTGTGTGTAGACCAGGTGGCTGGTAACCATATTGTATCTGTTCACCATCTTGTTTCTGTCCAAGCATGTTGGGTCTGGAAAACATCTAGGGTCCTGAGCGAGAACCAGTGGTCTTATTGTGTTTATTCCTCGTCTAGGAAATGGAACATGGGTGTGGGCCAGATGGCTGATAACCGTATTGTATCTGTCCACCATTTTGTTTCTGTCCAAGCATATTGTATCTGGAAACTATCTAGGGTCCTGAGCGAGAAACCAGTGGACTTATTGTGATTATCCATCTACAAGGACATGGATCTTGTGTGTAGACCAGGTGGCTGGTAACCATATTGTATCTGTTCACCATCTTTTTTCTTTCCAAGCATGTTGGGTCTGGAAACCATCTAGGGTTCTGAGCGAGAACCAGTGGTCTTATTGTGTTTATTCCTCGTCTAAGAAATGGAACATGGGTGTGAACCAGATGGCTTATAACTATATTGTATCGGTCCACCATCTTGTTTCTGTCCAAGCATATTGTGTCTGGAAACCATCTAGGGTCCTGAGCGAGAAACCAGTGGACTTATTGTGTTTATTCCTCGTCTAAGAAATGGAACATGGGTGTGGACCAGATGGCTTATAACTATATTGTATCTGTCCACCATCTTGTTTCTGTCCAAGCATATTGTGTCTGGAAACCATATAGGACATGGGTCGCAGTTGTGGACCAGAGTATTAGCGGACACACTGGGACTGTTAAGCTTCTAGGATATGGCATTGGGTGTGGACCAGTGGAGTGGTAACCATGCTATATCCGTTCACCCTCTTGTTTCTTTCATAGCATATTCTGTTTACCGCAATATATAAAACATACCTTATGGTTCCACCGCCAATATTAGTGGAACGAATGCATAAAGAGATCGACCTCACAAAAGTATACGATGCGACAAATGCAGTATACATTACACAAATGAAAAGACTGTTCTTCTGCTTGTCACCAAAATAACATGAATTTAAACCATAATTCGTTCAAGAGATAGTGAGAAAGAGAGAGAGAGAGAGTTGACACTGCTAAATGCTGTTGCAAACAGATATAACAATTCTTGTAAAGGGAAATAGTTATAATCATTTAATACCTTATTCATACTGTAAAAGCATCGATGTAAAAATACACAAAAATGGTAAAGACAAAATAGGTATAAGCTTTAACCAAAACGACGAATATTGCGCAAGCATCGAGAGCTTCAAATAGCGTTAGGCAAATAACACAGTCCCATAGCTTGAGAACCCAAGGAACGATAGGGATAACGCTGCTACACACTGATGCAAACAGATATTTTTTAGGAAAATAGTTATAAGCACTTACCAACCATCGCATAATGTACAAGCGTCGGGTGCTGTATGCTGTGTTATACTATGCTAGAGAAGACCAGGTAGCCCTGGTTAGTACAACCGAAAATCAAACAATTTCCTTACGAACCGGTTGAAACTAAACAATCAAATTCACAGTACAGCGAACACTCACAACACTAGCGATGGAACACATCCGACCCATCGGACGTTGTGCCATCAACAAACATCTCGAGAATCTGCAAGGCAGCCCAGGTGGTCGGCCGAAGGCGAGGGCACTTTGCAGGTCCCGGAAATTCTAAGGAATGGTACGTACACCAGCCGAGAAGGAGAAGTTAGGTTCCAGGGTGATACGCCAGCCGAGTCACATATGCACATATTTTTACGAGAGGAATTCATTTATACAGTTCAATGTAACAGTTCACTTATTTTAAAATATTATATACATGTACTTATTTTGAATAACTACCATTAATAGTGCTAGAAATTTAAGCACATTATTTATATAGAAATGCCATTAAACATTTGAACTTTGTAATGTCGAGTAAGGAAGCATCTCAACACATACATTTCATCTTGCGCGTGCTTCTGGTTTTTGATGAAGTCATGTTTATTACTAACGTGTAGTAAAAAGGGCAAAAAATAATGTATCTTTTCCGTCGCTTGCTAATTTTGAAACGTCTTAAGGGTTCCGCCTAGTGATCTTAGTAAACATGTATTCGCTTTTAGTTTGTGAACTGTGTTTAATTTATTAGCATTGGTTTTAGGAGTTGTATAGTGTTGTTGCGTGCAACAGGTCTTAAAAGTTGTCTTATTTTTTGCGCTTTTATTATGTTTGAGCCTGTAGCTACTACAGTATTTTCTACCTACCGGTAGAAATTAACTGAAAAAAATAATGTTTGATCACGATCATAGATTTTTTTATTTCAGTCAGCTGAACAAATAATAGCTCATGTGTTGAAAACAAACATTATTATTGGACGAAAAAAGTAATTATCATGTTCAGTATAATGTTTAACTTATGCCTAATATTAGTGCACGTGACTTTGGTTTTAACTAATTAAAAGTTACCTCTGGCGATTGTATTTCGGCCTACACGAACGATCACTTTTTTTAAGTTATGACTTGTTTTAATAATATTAGAAAAATTAAAACTTTTTACATCTAAAATTATACATAGTCAGCTTATCATAAGATAAAATAATGTACATCCACGGAACTTTTATTGTACGCTTTACCATTATTTTAAATGAAGTATTAATAAGTCGCGGATCGAAGCTCCTTCCCGCTATTGTAAGAAAGGCTGCTGACAATCATTACCTCCCGCCCCGCTTCGCCGAATGTCCTTTACATAGTTCCTATATGATCATGAGTGTCTTACAGTAATACCCTGTCCTGAGGCGAAGTTTGTAGGTCTAATTTAGATACATCCAGTATATATTTTTTAAATGTTTACTGGTGGTGCCTTAAATTCAGCTATGCCAGTATGAGCCCCTTTACAGTTCTGTACGTCCTCCGTCATGCATGTTATAAGCTAAGACGGTAGAAGCATGGGACGCCTCTCAGGAAAGGCCCTGCATGCCTTAATACGAATTTATTATTTTTAAATGAAGACATGCATGATGGCTATAGCAGGGTTGTCTGGTGCTATGACCGCAATTGTAACCATGGACGCACTCCAAAAGAGGAAGAATCTAGATGGAAAGGCACAGCATACCAACGCAAAGAAAGAGGATGCTGGGAAAATCTGTCCGACAATTGTGGAGGATATATGTGTATATATATATATATATATATATATATATATATATATACACACCTACAACATTTAAAGTGGCTTGCTTATAGAATTACATGCAAGATTCCCTACATTTTGTGCCGTTAACCCCCGGACTATAACCCTACTTTTTCCTGACCAGATTAAATACAGGACTAGGTGTGTATATATATATACCTAGAAGCCTATTCTCGAAGCAAGCCAATTTGCACATACATACTTTAAAGGTTGTAGATTTATTTAAGAAGCGAAGCCCCGACCAATTTCAGTGTTGGTAGAATACACATCAGTGAAAACTTCATTATCTATATTTTACATAAAAATGCATTATTTTTATCATATCTCTCAAACAAAGAAACTCGGGACTATGTTTGTGGTACCAATCAATGCACACTTTTGTCCCGCACCTATTACGCCCTTTACTAAACTTAATTTACCTTTTAAATATTCTAAAACTCACTTGCACGTGGATTTTATGAGCATTTGGTGATGCGACAAGTGTTATCTTAAACCAGAAATATATGGTTTTAAACATTTTTTTTATCTTTCTTGGTGAACTTCATATTGAACTGGCAGATCTTGGATGTGCTAGTCAGTGGCTTCGAGGGAGTGGCTGGGTTACCGCCTTGGTTCAGGCAGAAGTGACAACACAGGGTCGAGCAGATTCTATAATTAATGTTTCCCATATTGCCCGTGCAAGGTATGCACACCAGTTTAATGCAGGAGTTTTGTATTATCGCAAAAGAAGACGCATAGACTGTACTTATATTCAACAGAAGGTGAGATCCCTATGTAGTTCATGGAATGGCGTATAAAAATGTGCTTGATTCAACCTCAATTTCAATTCTGGGATCTCACACTGATACTTGAATTAGTTATACTTCAGTTTATCCGTTCCATCAGGCAGGTCAATTTTGATATGTTCGGTGAGTCTATGCGAAGGCTTCTTCCATGTTTCTTCTCTCTCTTGATCGGGTGAATTACTCGCGATGACTCTTTGTTCACCTAAATGACTTGATACTCCAGCAAGAGAAGTCATCTTGCCACCAAAGAAGAGTTCGATTCTGGTTCTTTTGTCGCACCTAAGACTACAAGACTTTTCTCCACAATTGCTTTGGATCATGCAAATGAACAGCTAAATGCATCCATTAAGGAAGATGGAGGAACTATAGGATTGACACAAAAGCCTACGGCACAACAAAAGTGGATGCTTGCAAGTCCACAGGTATGTTCTTTATCGCAAAAGTTTGAGGAAATAATTGGGATAATTCATATTCACTGGGGCGAAACTCCAAGTAGTCACCATTATGATACAAAATCGAAGAGTGTGCCTTTTCAAAACGGTATTTGTTCACTCAAAACAGTGTTTGAAAGGTGTAGCAATCCATTTCTGGAAGATAGTGGAGAGCTCTACAACACTGCGACAAATAAAGTGGCTGATTCTGTGGTCGTTACTACAGTACATACTATACAAGAGGAATGAGAAAACCTATGCCAGAATTTCATAAAGAATAGACTGGCACATTGTACCACTGCTCTAATGGATCCAATACAGCTTAGCCGATTTGCTTTATTAAGCAATTAAAGGAAACGCCCATGAACTAAAACAAGAGGTGAAATATCTACAATAAGAAATTATTATGCACTCTTTAGTAAACTTTACATAGCAAGTCACCATGCAGGTGATATACAGGAGTTTTTCGCCATGAAAATCAGCCATTTCCACCTTCTCTCACCAACATGGGTAGCATGCACACTTGCCAGAAGCCAAATCTTCAAATCTTATTCCGAACCTCACATCTTTCGAAGACACAACAGCTGAATCTGGCCCAATTGTGCAAGCAGTTTTTCTTGATGGCGCTGTTGTAGTCAACATGTTGAATCCCAGATAAAGTAGAACTTTTCAGGATTACAAAGACATCAAATATTACCATCAGCCTTACTTGAACATGGCAGCAGCACACACGGAGCGCATGGATGTCATATGGGATAGATCTATACATGCCCAAAAGCCTTAAGAATGCAGTACATATAAAGAGGGGTTCGGGAGTAAGAACAAACTTTGCTCCAAATACCAAAAAACCTAAAAAATGGTCAAATTTCATGAGATATACGCAAAACAAGACAGAATTTTTCCATATGTTAGAAAACCACACACTGTTCATTGCACAGGATGGGCAGGAGTTATAAACCACTGTAGAGACAGATGTCCTGTCATCTTACAACAGGAAATCCATGCTAAATCTTTGTCCGTGTAACTATGAGGAAGCCGTTATAATGCTCATTCTCCACGCAGCAGATGCAGTAGCTCGTGGAAGCAAAACAATCCTGTTATGAATAGTTGATACCAATGTTCTCGTCCTTGCTATTGCTGCAGTACAAAAACTTCTTGGAGAGCTTGGTGCTGGGAAAAGTCATAAATTTATTGCTACACACGCCATCGCCAGATCACTTGGCGCACAAATGATTAGTGCATTGCCAGTTTTTCATACCTTCTCTAGGTGCGATGTGGTTTCTGCATTTTTTGGAAAGGGGAAAAAGACAATGTGGGAAATGTAGCATGCCATCCCAGAAGCTACATCTGCCTTTCTGACTCTGTCATATGGTAACATTACAGGGGTGACGGATACTCTTGAGAAGTTTGTAGTACTCATGTATTACAAGTCAAGCCGTAATATCACTGTCAATTCAGGGTGAATGACTCTCTTCGCTAAGAAAGGACACAAACTTGAAGACATTCCGCAAACAAATGATGCACTTTCTCTTTTTTCAAGGCGTGCTGCCTATCAAGGAGAGTTTATTTGGAGTCGTGCTACCACTCCTATGATACAGGTGCCAAATAATGCTGATCACGGATGGAAGAAATATGGAGGTATTGGAGGAATTTGGGAGCCAGTGTGGATTTCATTGCCACATACAACTGAGTCCCTCGCAGAACTGTTGAAATGTGGGTACAAGCAGGCTTCTTCTACAACCCGCTGCAAGTTCAAGACCCCAGCTTGCCCTGTACTGTATTGGTCACTTGTGATGGGGAGTGCAAAGAACATGAGTAACGTGGGTGAGTGAAGAGATTTGGGCGGCTCTTAACAGCGAGGTCTAGAGAGCCGACGAGGGTTAAGTGAGGTGAATATAGAGCAGCCGGAATGCGAGGACGAGGGAACGAAAGATCTCCAAGAAAAACCCGCCGACCAGTGGCATCGTCTGGCACGATTCCCACTTGCGAAAATCTGGGAGCGACTCCACCATTAATCGAACCCGGTTTGCCTAGGTGGGAGTCGAGTAGTATGATCACTACACTGCCACGGCTCTCAAGACAGGAAAAAGGTTATACTGTTACATTTAACTTGGAGATGACGGGACCCCCTAGTTATCCAACGTGGTATGGCAAATGCACACGTGTACTTGTGGCGGTATCAAGCAGCGAGTCACGTAACTTAGCTGACGGCATCTCCTTCTCTCTCTCTCCTCTCGCGTGCAACGTAGTGGCACTTATGTTTGACCATCTTAGGCCAGGCGCACATCATTCCTTCGTATTGAAGGAAGGTAACTTCGAGTCAAGGATTCATGCTGTTGTTGAATGCTACAGTCCTCTTCTTAAAGATTGTATTCGAGGTGAAGCTGTTGTACCAACAGTAAGTTGTAAGTTCTGGAAGGTAAAATGTGCATTTGGGAAGAAAAATGGAAGAAGGGATGTAAACAAGGTCACCAAATACCGGAAATTGCGCTTGATGTGATTGACTCTTGCGATATTGGTTTATTTACAACAATTGGTTACTCTTTGTAAATCCTTCGCATTTTGCCTGTCAGTGTTGCAAGTGCAGAGAGATCTTTCAGCAGCCTACAACATCTAAAATCATGGATACGAACACGAATGGCAGAGGAAACGTTGAATGACCGGTGTGTGTTATTTGTTCCTCCGCGATATAAATGTTGACGTTGAAAAAGTTATTGAAAGTTTTGCTAAAGGGGGTAAGAGAAGGATCGTGCTGGAGTTTATTGTGTAGGTAGAATTGTCTTTTACGTAAGATGATATTTAAAAAGTATTTTAATCACTACAGTTAGATGTATTATTTAGATGTNAGTTTATTGTGTAGGTAGAATTGTCTTTTACGTAAGATGATATTTAAAAAGTATTTTAATCACTACAGTTAGATGTGTTATGCATATAAAATTGTATTATTTCTGTGACAGTGTATGTCATGTGTAACATTAAAAACGATTTTACATAACAGCTTGTGTCATTAAAAGTAAACTTCCTTCATCATATAGCAATTCCATTGTCATCAGAAAAGCTGCTTAAGCGTAAATTAAAATAAAACATTGGTAACTTATATGAATATTACCTCTAGCCACATTTCCATCTTACAGTGGATTAGTGCCCCCCTCCGAGGCGATCCTGTGGATCTTCCACTGTAGAGAACTGCCTTGTGCCCGGAGCAACACTCTGGTGACAACGGTCTCCCCCGCCACTGCCCGCTACTTTCCATTGACGACAGTGGCTGGATCCAGAGGGGAGAGGGGATCTACAAGGGTCATAAACCCGCCCCCCTCCTCATACCAGCTCATTATCATGAAACTGCCTTGTGAATGTTTTAAAATTGAAATAAAATGCTACCTCAACAGTCTCAAATACTAATATTATTAGATAAATTTTATATTGTTTCCTAAGAAAATGAATGCTGAAACAATGCCCTCCCCCCCCAAATANTATCTCCCCCTCCCCCCCCCAAATCAAAACCACAAACCACCAATCCGTTGGTCTAGATCATCCCCCAAAGTCTGCCGCAATACGGTCGAAGGATACAACGTAATCAGAGAAGTAGATCGTAAGCAGGGGATTACAATGTGCTCAGTTTCCCGTGAACATTGAACAGTTTCGTGGACTCGCTTTGAGAGCCAACACTCCGGTGCTCCGGAACATCGCTACTGGACCTTTGACGACCGAGAATGTATAGCAGGGAGTGAAGAGAGACGTTTTAATTTGACTGAGGTAGATTGAATAGGCCGTGAATACATGGATCTCACATGTGAGCAAGGGACTGTACCGGGTAACGCTGGCTCTGTGTATTAGGGTTTTCACAGCTGC
Source organism: Clitarchus hookeri (assembly GCA_002778355.1). Taxonomy (NCBI): domain Eukaryota; kingdom Metazoa; phylum Arthropoda; class Insecta; order Phasmatodea; family Phasmatidae; genus Clitarchus; species Clitarchus hookeri. The sequence goes on from NQII01000647.1 coordinate 94,633, forward strand.
GCATATTGTCACCCCTTCAGAGTACACTATCAAATATTAGTACAAGTAACTCTTTATATATTATGTATTTGCTAAATATGTGTTTGCAGCACTACAATAAAATTAGAGGAAATTTCAGAAAGCATTAATGTGGAGTGTGTAAAACCAATGGTAAATGTTAAAAAGCAATTGCAGAATTCAAGTTAAATATAAAACATTGGACTACTTTATATGAAAAATTTCGTATGTGTCCTAGAATATTTTATTCTAAATATACAATATTTCAGCTGAAAATTTACAATGAAAGCTTTGGCAACTAGTTTCCAAACTATTTTTTGAAACAAGTACAGAAAATATTTGCTTTTTATAAAATGTCTGTGATTGGTGAAAATTGTGCACACATCTTTTCGACGTTTTCCATTCCATTAACGTCCTTCTTTATTCTGACACATGATGCTCCCAGAACAGGAGAGTGTGATACCACTCGCTTCCCGAGACGTAAAATTATCGCTGGCAGACCACTCATACGACTTTAAGATTGACGCCATGACTCACCTTGGGATAATATAAACTTGTGTACTTTTCTCGAGAAGCATGACTACTTCATATTCATGCCCCACAATGTGGATACAGTTATATTTTATACATGCGAACCTTTGTTGTTCTAGACGGATGTCCTGTCGCTTTTCTGGGTCTTTACATAATTATGGAGGAGGGGAGGGGGGGAGTATCTTAAATTCGGGTGAATTCATGACGTTCTCAATGATCACTTTAAACATTATATAGCTTGTATAAGTAATTTACATAAATTTTCCCAATATATTTTAAGAATATAAAAATATTAAGCACATAATGTAAATTTAGTCATTTGACGAACAGCCAAGGACTCTTAAGTCATACAATTATATTTATATTAATTCCGTATCTTCCTAAGTAAACGTTCACTGCAGAAAGTATTACTGTGCAGTAAGTAAGTTTATGACAGGCTCAGTAGTTCAGTGTGGGGATGAGGGTTCGATTGACGGCATTTGAAAATGTTCAAGTAGCGGTGGCGGGATAATCGTGCCAGTTTGCTATATACGCGTCCGGACGTCCTTCACTATGGCTTAGCCGGGTTTTCTCCCGGATTTACGGATGAAAGCTCATCAGTAGAAGCTTTACGGGCAATTTCCATTTTTTTTTCTGCCCCAACATGTATATTCTAACTGAATATTAACGCTGAACGTAAAACTTACTACACTTTAAATGTCTTTAATACATGTTTTAAATGTATTGGTATAGCTTCTAGTATTTCGCAGATTGTTGCGACAGCATGCTGGGCGTCGCAGTCCTCTATACACTCGAGACACTATCGTTCGCTTATTGGTTGCTGCGATCAAGTGAGGCCTTGGTGCAGAACTGTTCAAAGCTCTCTCACACTATTCCACCCTGCTTATTTCTGGTTCGCAATTAAACGGGGTATGCATAAACAACTGCTGTCCAATCACAGTGGCAAGAGAAAAGAACAAGTATGTGTAGTTCATCTTGCCACATATTGAATTAGCGAAATACTCGGGGCTCTATTTGTAGGACACAGCAAAAAATTAAACGTTCCTAAAAGAAATTGCTTGACACAAAACTAAACTGTGTATGATTTATCAGAAATTATGATTGCCTTCTAAAAAACTGGTTATTTTTCTTGGAAAATTAAACCGTGCAATTTAAAACCTACTAAACAATTCCTTTGACACGCACCAAAATTTACACTAAGTATTTATATTAATCTGCTCACATGCGTGCTCTTTATCATCATACGTATGTCGGCGCGTATTTTGTATATAAAATGTTTTATTTCTTATGCAAAAGGGAATTAATAAGGACAACAAAGATAATTTTATTTAGATTGAAAAAATTCCTCGTTGAGCTATGTCGGGTATAATTACGTGCTTTCCTTGATTACGATTCCGAAATTCAACAGAGCTCTATATTTGCATAAAGAGTTCCTTTTATGCTCGTTGCCACGAATGGGGATATAAAGTAATCTGAAAAAGTAAATAACTTTGCCTGCTCGCTTGCCACGCCTCCGCGGGAAGACAAAGCGACGGGTCCGCCCCATCCTGGAGACAAACTACGGCGGAGGAAAGAGCGAGCCAGCGTCCACTCCTGAAGACTCCGCTGTTACCCGAGTTGCTTCAGAACAACTGGCAAGCCGGCACGTCCGATAGTGTCGCTGAAGGGAAAGGAAATCATGAATGCGAGTGTAATGTGCGCTTGTCACAATAAACATAGTAAACTTCGTTATCAACGATTGTAGTATGAACGCTACTGCCTCTATGATACAGTAATTTATGCACGTGCATAATTCCTAGACATTTTCCAAAATGTTCCTTAAAATATCGACAACAAAAATTTGTATTTGTCTTACGTATACGAATTTCCAATAGGTTCCCTCTGAAATGGTTTTATAGGAAAATACTCTAGTTTGTTGATTACATCCACAGTTAGACATTGCAGCAACACTGTGCCCAGAAACCTGCTCGACATAAAGTATATCGATAAATGAGTTGATGAGACTACAACAGGCCGTAACCCATTATTATGTACTGTATGAAAATTTCCCGGCACTGCCGCGTGAAAAGAACGGCATCCATACATTTGGAATCACATTTATATAATTTTTACTGCCGAATGAATAACCATTTGAAAATACTCAAAAACCACTCAAAAATAATTACAAAAAAGGAATTATACACTACACATAAATACCAAAAAACCACAAATAAAGATATTTGAAATATCATTTAATAAAAATTTGGAATACGAATTTTAAAAGAAAAATATTTAAATAATTGTTTAATGGCGGGTCAGTAAATGAAGGCCCCTAAAGTTATATTAGTAAAACGTTTTACATATGTATATACGACATTTTCATTTGTAATATAATTATTACATTTTTCAACCTTTCTCTTCTTTATACTCGTGGGTACTGTGAAACTTCTGATTTATACAAAAGATGTAACGAAAGCCAAGTATCTTCATACATTTATTTTAAATTAACTTCTCAGTGAAAATAACATTCTTTAGCTTAAGTTTTTGCCATCAGTAGCCCAGTCTTCATAATAATTTTATCCCGGAACCTCTGGTTGTAAAGGTATAACGGACACTACGATATAACGAGAGGTACGGAATACAGACATTAAAATGTTGAGACTTACAGTTACGTAGAATTGCTCGACAGCACCTCAGAATATATAATGACCTGATAAAGATGTAGTATGATAGGAGAATGTTAGACGAGGTATGTCAAGAAGTACAACTGGTAGGACTGTACTACCCCTAGGGGTGAAAATGGTTTTTGCCCGAAGCTACAGAAATGTCGGGAAAGCCCGTACAGGGTTCTTAATAAGTACAATGATGTGGCCTTTCGTATTTATCATTAAGTCTCTCAGGCGAAGCCGAAGGTTGTCCACATCGACCGACTGGCACTCTATGAAGGTCCAGATGTTGTTTTGTCCGTTTGAGACGAACTGACCTGAGGAGGGGGCAGTGTTACGCGCTCGTTGCTTTGTCCCGAGCGAGCGAGTGGAAGTGAAGGACAGAGCATTTACACGATAGTGGCGGCGAGTCACAAGTGATGTTCTGAATGACAGGTGAACAATAAACCAATAACTACGTATATGTTACAAAAAAGCTACTATACACGATAATCCTTTTTGTCTCGTGCGCTGCTGACCTTGGTTATATTGAGTTTCTGCGTTTATCTGACGAATTATAATCTGCTGGCCTTGAACTGGAAAGTTTGACGCACCCCGAGTCATGCTGACAGAAACTTGTAAAGGTGCAGGACATTACAGGAACAGCAATACACTTTGGTTTACTCCAACCACCTATATATACTGCTGTAGAAGAAATTAAGGTTTCTGATGTAACTTTGACAAGTGGCGTTGTATTTTGTTGCCATGTGTTCCTGGTCAACGTAGAACTGTCGCCTCGGTTGATGCTTGTCTCCCGTGCTCCAAGTTGCACCGTCTTGTCTCGCAGCAGAGGCGTTGTAATCTGTGACCATGAACTCACTTTATATGTAAGGCAATCAATGGCAGTAGCGGTCACGGAGTTTTAAGATATTGCTGTAATGTACATTTTTTCTGTGGTTAATGTTTTGCTTGAGAATAGCATTCTCTTACCTGTATTTTTTTTTGTCAATCAACCATGTTACTTCCATTTTGATTCTCGGCATTTTGATACATATTCAATTCACACTAATTGAACTTCCGATACCTGAAAACACGTGGTTACGCAGAAATTCAATTGAAGGATATCCAGTGGCGTGGGAAAATCTTGAATGCGCTGTAATTTACTCACGTCTGTTTTTATAGCTTGGGGCGTAAGAACGTGGCCTAGGAATGGCACTTCTGTTCTGCAGAATAATGACTTGCTTAATTTTTCAGTCACGTAAGCATTTTATTTTGGTTTACTGCCCTCGATTGTAATAAATAGTGCGACCACCCTCCGGGACGGGGGTTGATAAGTGGATCAGAGGCTGGAGTTTTGGCAATAAAGGGTGGTCGAGTGAAACTAGCGGCGAGAGAAGTGACCAGCAGAGAAATATCTGCGACTGCAAGCATCGGCGCAGTAAGAGTACGACTGGCAGGCTGGTCTATCGGACTGGATGCGTGAGTAAAAGTCTGACATGCGGGCAACAGTACTAGTGAAATCCGCTACCGCATTACACAGGCCAAATGGCAACACTTGGAAACAGTATTGGCAGTGATTAAATAGAAAATCAGTATACTGCTGTGAATCGGAGTGTAATGAGAGTTGTCAGTAACCATGCGCCAAATCGAGTGTGGTTAAGAATCGTGCACCAGTGGAAAGGCGTAAAACTTCTTCAGCTGATGTGGGGCTTTCACGATCGCGGACAGCAATGTCATTAAGGTAGCAAGCTGCAAGACAAAGACGCACAGAGCTTTCCTTTTTGCGCACACAAACAATTGGACTGCAGTACGTGCTAGAAGTGCATTTTATTATACCCCACTCAAGCATTTTCTCCAGATATTGATTAGCCCCTTTGGAGTATGCTGCGAGAATTTTAAGAGGTTTAGTGTAGAAAGGCTTGTCGGTGGTTAGCTTGGCTTTGACCTCATATTTGTTACAAAGTCTTGGCTTATCACGAAATGTAGCGTGGTGCCGTAGCAAAACATGAACTAGCTGCTCGCGCTCAGATTCCATGGTTTCGGTCGGCAAGGCTGCATCTCGGAATTTAATTTTCTTCTCGGAATTTAATTTCATTAAAATCAGACGATGTCTTGTCACTTAGTTGTGCCATAAAATACATCACCTTCTTGTCAACTTTCTGCAGAGAGCGAATTAACTATAATGTTTCCCGTGCGCCAAGCAAATGGCAGCAAAGACGGCGTAAGTGCTTCCTCTTTGGCTTGAACCTCACAGTTACCAAAATCAATCACCATCTGAAACTCGTGAAGGAATTGTAAGCCAAGTATAAAAGGTGTTATAAGTTCTTTGACCACTAAACGCACTCCAACTTTTCTGTATCCGATGCCTTCAATTTCAAGCCAAGCTTGTTTGTTAATTATTGGACTCACACGTGATGTAACTCCAATAATTTTAAGTTGTGGCAAAGGAACAACTGGTATGTGCACACCTGTATGCTCTATGGCCTTGAAAAATTCCTCTGAAACACAATTAACTTCTGCTCCGCTGTCTTAATAAAGCTGTGCATGCTATGATATAGACAAATACATTAAGTTCCGGACATAGAGGGTCGTGCTTCACACACGTACACTGCTCGCAATTACCCATTAAAAATTATCTCTCAGATTCTAGTAATGCTATAGTGCAAACCATACGCCAATTCACCTTAACTGCACTTTCCTGCACTACTTAAAACGCATTTCCGTTCGACGTTCGAGTGCTGCCAACCCCGACCCGATTTAGTTTGGCTTCTTTTGATCTTGTGTCAGGCCTGGATAATGCCGTGACGTACCTGACGAGTAATGCTTAGGTTCGAATGGTGTAGCTAAAGGGCCGAATTTAGACTCTCCTAACGTGCTATATTTAGGGTATGGCCGTCCTTTCTTAGAATATTTTGATCTCACTGGGAATTCGCAACGTCTCTCATGTGTTTTTTTTTTATTTTTAGTCCTCCAGTATTACTGATGACTGGGCGGAGAATCAAGAAATTATACTCTATCTGGCTTCCTCTTTCTTGGCCCCTCTCCATCGGATTCCGAATCACGTTCATCGCGCCGTTTCCTACGCCGATTATGCCAATTGCGACTACGATTGCGTGAAGTATTATTACTCTCACTATTTCCTTTTTCCAATAGAACTTCGCGAGGCGATGGGGATTAATTTCCCCCACTCTTTATGTCGACAATCAATATCTCTGTCGACCTCCAGGAGATGGTGAACGACCAAGCTGCTCCCTCTCGTTTCTTCCTCGCGGTATCGCATAGATGCTAGCAAACTGCAATACTTTCTCTCTAAAGCGCGGTAAGATCAAGTTGGTACGGTCAATCCAATGTAAGCGATACCTTCTAGACAGATGTTGTAAACCTAGAGAAATGAATTCTGGATCAGAAATTGGTGAATTTAGATGCCCAGTGCGCTCGTACATGCAGGTCAGATGTTTATCGAGAGAGTTACCAGGACTGGGGAAAAATCGTTCATTCAGCAGGCGTGCGCGAAGCCTTCCTTGAATATCCAAGTTCCGGTACTTCTCAGCAAACACTCGACGAAATTCGTCAAACGAGTACACGGCTTCACGTTCTGGCTCCCACCCGTGTGCTGCACTGCTTTCCAATAAAAGATCAACATACTGCAGAACTTTGTTGCTGGCAATTCGACAGACTTCGAACATTGGGATTTTCATTTTCTCGGCCTCGAAAATTAGGCAACTCCTCCAGTAGCAATCGTGAACCACTAGGCATCGCGACATACAGCATTGCCGGTTGTTGAGGAATTGCAGCAGTAGGTACAGGAAGTGTAGAAACGGCCTCGCGTTCCATCTTTAGTGAATTTAGCGACTGCTCGATTTTCTAGACGCGATGGTTTATTGGTTTAATGGCCTGCCTCGCTCGTTCCACTGAGCCATCGGTATTCAAACTGCTAAGCTGAAATGTATCCAAACGGTCGTGCTACACATAAAGTTGAGCTTCCATGCGCTCGTCACGTGCTAAGCACTGTTCCGGCGTCTTATTTATCCTGCAGGAAACGTCCTCGATATGTGGCCCTACATTATCAAATACTTAATATACTGCCTCGTCTCTAAAAAAAAGTCAACTGGTTTTGAAACTCAGACCTTACCGATTGCAACTCAACACGCAAAGCTTCTTGAACACTGGATTTCAGATCTAAGTTTAGATTGAATTGCCTTGGTAATGCTTACTGTGTTACGGATAGGCTGTAATTCTATCTTAATTTCTACCTGCTAGTTTGCATAACCGCCGGGCCATTTTGCAAATCTACCAGGGTATTTTGTATAACTGTCTGGCTTGCCTCAATACGCATAAATAAATTAATGATAACGAACATTCCATGCCACGGCCAACGCCTTGTATGCTATTATCTGTATGGCGGATCGAATAATCGATTGCGTTTAGCTGAGAAAATTCGTTATGAACAACGACGTTTTTTGGTGTTCGCCTGCGTCACTACAGTTCTGAACTTTTTTCTCCATGATCAAATGTTGTACCAAGCGGATTACACAACAAAGCGAATAACTGAATTCCTGACCAAAATGTTGTCTTAGCTACTCATAAGATATCTTTTATTTTCTAATTATTTTACTATTTCAAGTTTTTAATTCAATTTATATTCTCCATTACTTTCCTAAATCCGGTCTCTATAGTTGGCGCCATCTGAAATATGATTGTATTTCTCAATCCTTCATTCCTTTCTACTCGTGGGTACGGAAAAACTACTGATTTATGCAATATATAATGAAAGCCAAATATCTTAATATTTATTAATAGAACGTTTCATTAAAAATTACATTATTTAGCCTAAGTTCTTGCGATCAGTAGCTCAGTCTTCATAATTAATTTTATACCAGGACCTCTGGTTGTAAAGGGATAATGGACACTACCATATAACGAGAGGTACGGAATGCATAAATTTAAATGTTCAGACTTACAGTTAACTAGAATTGCTGCGTAACCACGAGTTTTCTGGTATCGGAATCTCAACTAGTGTGAATTGAAGATGAATCAGAACGCCGAGTACCAAAATGGAAGTTTCATAGTTGAATGACAAAAACCTACAGTCAATAGAGAATGCTATGCTCAAGCAAAACATTGACTACAGTAAAAATATACAATACAGCAATATCTTGAATCTCCGTGGCCGCTACTGGCATTGATCGCCTTATATATTATGTGAGTTTATGGTCACACATAAAGTGTTGATCACCAGATTTATTTCTCCTTTACTACGTAGTCTGCTAGATTTTTTATATACTGATTATAGCGTGACATAAGCTTCAATAATTCTTATATATAGCATTTAGAATCCTCATTTACTACTAAAATGTGAAAAATGTTAATTTTATACTTACTTAATTCATGTGTTAATAAACAAAATTTCAGAGAAGGAATACAAAGGGAAAATGTGAAGTGTTGTTGCCACAAATCCATTCCTTTTCTCACATATCACACCGAGCGTGTTTGGTGGTGCTAAAGCGTGTCTGGCCGGCATCCGGGAGGTCCTGCCTTAGATCCAGGCCACATTCACTGTAGGTGGCTTTTCCCAACTGTCGGTCTACAAGCAAAACTGCCTAATACCAGTCCTTTTATTTCATATCTGCCTGCCAAGTTCATTAGTTATTGCATTCAGTTGTCTGTTAGCATTTTCGCACAAAATAGGTGTTGTTTCAGCTAGTTCGCAAACAACTATTCCCCTTTGAAATCAATTTGAGGTTTGCTAATGCATTCCTTTGGACGGAGGCGGTTACTTGTGTGCCCCAGTAGATTAGGCAACTACGCAGGAAAAGCAGTTACAACTCTTGACATATTTTTAAAAGTGGAACGTTGAAATTTGTGCAACAAGAATGCATTTACTCTATTTTTGGCGTGTTTAATGCCAATAATCCTTGTACACATCAGCGATCCGTAACTCATAGTGAACACAGAACATCGACCGACGCGTAACACGGTCGCCTCTTTGATCATGCCGCCGAACTACGCCGCGACTGACTATATTGCGGGACGAAAATTCCAGCGATACAATATTGTTACAAAACGCCTAAGAGGGGTATCTGAGTTCTCGATGGATGGAGGTATTAATATTTTATTGTCAAATGTAGGAAAGCTTCCATGGCTTTGGAAAAAGTTACTATTCCTGCTTTCTCACTACGCGTATACAATAACGTGTCAAATTTGCAAACATTTGCTTAGTGTAGTTAAACTTTCGTGCCTATTAAAGCGATGAAAAATCATTTATTTGTGACACGTCAACAAGTTTACTAGTGACTGATGGAAAGCATCTAGCACGAACCCATTCAAAAGCAAAAATGTTCGCAGTAGAAACACGTAACTGAGCCGAATAAGCGGATTAAAGCCCCGGCGCGTGATCGCTTGTAACCGTTAAACACTGAGCGATTGTGGATAATCCAGGCTCGTGAAACAACGAACGAGGTAAACCGATCTATTAAACCTTTAAGTATTTGTGCGGAAAACAATACTTTTTGGAGGCACTTTAAGTGAATTACGAGTAAAAATGAATTGCTTTCTTAAAAACGTTCCTGAAGGGAATTGTGAGTAGGCAAACATTACCAACACCATATCTTTAATGAACTTTGAACGAATTTCTATGATGGGTTTAAAAAAATAAGGCTTATATGATGAAGCTAACTTATTTAAGGAGCACGGAAACAGAAAAATGTATAATTATAATGCGTTACAGCTCGATTATTAATTGATAGCTATTTGTCGCCAAATTCGCAACATTAAATCAAACTCTTAAAACTTACAGGATGTTGAGTATTGAACTGCAATAACGTACTTTCTACGAAAAAGTTTAAAACAACGGACTTACTACAGAAAATTTATGAACTTACTTGGTACAACGTTAAATTAATAATTTAGTAATTAGTAATAAACAAGAAGTTGCTGATATAACTAATGAGCATACTTCCTCAACATGAGTGCAATTAATTTTTAAATAATTTCTTAAAAGCTGAGTTGGTAGGAAGGACTTAACTTCTCTTTGAAAGTAATAACTTTAGAAATTAAACCAGAAATTTTATGCAACAGTGGTGATACAATTACATATACACACATGCCTTACTCAGTACTAGAACGCAGAAAACCTCGCACTATAATCTAGCGTGCAATCCACTGAATAACAAAGATCGGATTCGGAGCATCAACTTTGGATTTAATCCGTCTAATTTTTAGAATGTTAAGATTTGCTAACCTAAAATATTAACAGCGCATTTATTTTGAAATTAATTAACTGAGCCACATAACACAGGTAAGTTTAAATGGCCTACCGTAGCGATACTTGTGTGAAGAATTTGATGGAAATAGTTTGTTTGGTCCCTGAGGCATGACATAAAAAACGATAATTTTCTTATTTTACGCCAGAAAAATGTTCTATATGCGATGCTTCTAATGTATACTGTCTACATATAAATTTTGGTTGAATTTGGTTTAACTGTTAAATGAATGTGGCAAACTTACCTACATTATTTATGAAGCTGCCTTTTTTAACATCTTTGTATAGCCTATTTAAATCATGAATATTTACGTGGCCTTCTGTAGCATTTATGGTGTGCACTCGTTGGTACAAATCACTTTTGAAATGTTCCAGTGTAACATTTGGTGGGAATCGGTTGATTGGTCCTAGAATCATGAAACATCCATAATTTTCATTTGGCGGTCTTCATAAATGGAGGACAAAAATGTAATGTATGAGCAGTTCCGATGGTTGTCACCTGCTAATATACAAAGTTAAATTAAAATAGACTACATAGTTTCGTAGATATCGCTCAAAAACTATAATGCTTTTTTATCATCCATTCTGAAAATGAGTGTATCCTACTTAAAAAATTACACTTATAATTATGACCTACCTCTCTTCGCCAAATTTTGTAAGAATATGTTTACTTTCCCGAAATACGAGATTAAATCATTGTTTTTATGGGTAGGGCTATCTTATAAAATGGCAGCGAAATGAGGCTCTGCAAAGACAACTTTGATTGTTGTAATAGTTACTGTCAGCATATAAAGTTAAGTTGGAGTTTGTTTCATTAATAACATATATTGAACTCAAATATTTATTTAGCCACCATTTTCAAAATAAGAGCCTGGCCTTCTTAAAACACACCAGTTTGCATTACTACTTACAGTTGCTAGTCACTATTTTACAGTACTATTTTTTTTGCCAAATTTGCAGGGAATCTGTCAATTGTTTCCCGAGATATGACAAAAAAACCTTTATATACTAGCTTGGTGCTATCTTAAAAAATGGCGGGAATATATTCTCAATATACACTCAGTTGATAGTCGTGATATCTACTGCTAGCATGCAATGTTTAGTTGTAATTAATGATATGGTTTCAACGATATATCATTCTAAGCGAAAAAAATGGCTACATGTCACGATTTTGAATAAAAATGGGCCTGACATCATTAAAACGTATCACATAACATAATTTGCATCAGGACTATTTGAATGTCAAATTTGGTTAGTTTCGGCTAGTTATTTACCGAGTTATGAAAAAATAACTTAATTTATTCGTATTGCGCTATCTTCCAAAATGGCTAAATAAAGTGGATATTTGTAAGTTTACATGATGCTTGTAACATATACTTTCAGTATACAAAATTTGGGGGAAATTGGTTAAATGTTGTCAGACATACTAAATAAACATAAAACTTTGTATAGCCGCCCTTTGAAAATAATAAACTAATCAAATTCAATCACTTACATTTGCATGGCCTACCATAGTAATACTTACATGCCAAATATTTTCGCTATATAAAAATTTTAGCTCAGTATATTTTACCAATGAAACAAATTCCAACTTAAGTTTGTATGTTAGCAGTGTCTATTACAATCATCTAGTATTTCTATGCAGAGCCTCATTGTTCTGCCATTTTGTATAACAGCTCTATCAATATAAAATAATGATTTATCTCGTATTTCAGGAAACACTCCACACATTCTTATACAAATTGGCGAAGATGTACTGGGGTAGGCCATAATAATAAATGTATTTTTATAAGTAGAACACGCTTATTTTCAGAATGGCGGTCGTAAACTAATTTTAGTTTTGTGTTCTATATATACTAATATATGTAATATATTTTTACTTAACTTTTTTCTTGTCATTATATAATCATCGATTGCGCTTCTACATTACTTTCATTTGCTCAATTTATGAAGATAGCTGTGTAAAAATTAAGAAGGTTTTATGCCATATCTCGAGGAATAATACACCGATTCCCACCAAATGTTACATTGGATCATTTCAACTAATTTGTACGAAATTTTTCACATTATAAATACAACAGAAGGTGATGTAAACTTGCATGATTTAAATGCGCAAAATGACTTCATTATAAATAATTTAGTTAAGTTTTGCCCATATAATACCCAATTTAACCATATCCAACGGAATTTTGTATGTGTACATTATACGTTAGAAGCACTGTATATAGAGCCTATTTTAGCTTGGAAACTTTGTACGATAGCATCAAATAAATAAATGTTTTTTATGGCATATCTCGAGGACCAAACCGATTTCCACCGAATTCTTCATATAAGTAGCGCTATGGTAGGACAAGTAAACTCGCATGTTTTAAGTAGCTCAGTCACTTTCTCCTCAAAATGATGGCACTCTAAATATTTTATATTAGTAAGCACAATAATTCGAAACATTAGACTGATATAAACTGAAGTTGATGCTCCAAACCCGACCTCTACAATGCAGTGCATTGTACGCTAGCTTATTGAACGAGATTTTCTGATTTCAAGTCCCGGGTTAGGCACGTGTGTATTTGTAATGGCCTCACTAATATTGTATACGTTTCTGGTTTCATTACAAAGACGAGTCAAGTCCTGCCTACCAACTTAGCACTTAAGAACTAATTAAAAAATTAATTGCACCCATGTTCAGGAAAGTAGGCCCCTTTGTTTTATTTGTAATTTCTTTTTTATTTCGTTACATTAGGAGCTCATGTGATGGACGTAGGACTTAAGCGGTACGTAAAGATTTCGATTTTATTCTTTCTCTCATATTTGGAATAAAATAATCTCACATACAAATTACCTGATTTATTTTATAATCTGAATATATGTATAATTTTTGGAATCATTACAAAGTTTTTATTTTATTTTCTATGTACATACAGAGCTTAAGAAGTGTTAAACACATTATTAAATTATCTTGGTGGAAATTGTTTAAAAAAAATTGACTGTTATGAACATTTTAATAAACGAAAACTAGAAGCTCGGCTTAAATTTTTATATATAATTTGAACCTGTTTATATTTACTGCTAGAGCGAACACATACGGATACCTATAGCAATTATTAATAAAAAAAATCTCTAACCACTCTCTCAACTCACGAAATTGCAGATAAATTATTATTACTGTCAAAATTCCCTTGAAAAGAGAGGTATATTAAAGAGGCAGCAGCCAATATTTGTTTAAGTTTCGAAGCTACTCAAATAACTGCAAACATTGTTGGCAGTCCTTATATCGTCCCGTACCACCATAATCAACGCAGCTCTTGTTTAAACCCGGGTACGACACAAAGGCGGCTCCAAGATGATCTTCGCCAGACACGAAGTAAACAAAGCAGAACGCCAACTATTGTGTATCCAAAACCTTCCGCCACTTTAGAGAGTTCGTTTTGTATAAGTAACTTCGTATATTCCGGGCAAATTTCGCTCCAATATATCGCCAGAATATCGGTTAAGCATATTAGTAGTCAACATCTCCCACCAAGCCCCTTTACCCACACAAGAAAGAAGTTTTTTAAGTGGAGTGGAGTGGAGAGATTTGGGCGGATCTTAGCATCGCGGTCTTGAGTGCCAATGAAGCGGGATGAGTATGGAGCGGCACTGGAGTGAAAGGGCGGGGAAACGGGAGTTCTCCCAGAAAACTCGCCGTCCAGTGGCATCGTCTGGAACGATCCCCACAAGCAAAAGTTCGGGGGTGACCCCGCCGGGAATCGAACTCGGTTCACATAGATTGGAGGCGAGTAGTCTAACCATTGCACCATTGCGGCTCCCGGAATAAGTTCTAGAGAACAATCCGCATCTGCCACGGTGGAGCTTTGCCAGTACCGAGCATCTGCGTTCACGTCGACAACAAACGATCTTGGATACATGTGGCTGTTTCAGCTATAGTTACAACCGAAATAGTATTCGCCTAGCTTTTGTGGAAAGAAAAGTTGAAAGGGTCGGGGGAACGAGTGGTTAAAAATGAACGAGTCCCCGTCACCTGGAGTCCTGGCGTGGACAAGGATACAAGCTGGTGGCCATCTTGGATGACACCGCGCAGCAACCTACTGCTCTGTTATTCCTCGTCAGCAGCAGCCATCTTGTATTTCCCTTTTTTCCCTCCTGCTATAAAACTTCACCTCGGCACTTCACACTCTTGCATTCCATTTGGGTTTTTGCTTTTATTTCTTCCAGGCTCTCTCTTCTCCCACGTTACATCCCTCGAGGGGGTTTCTCATATCCCTCCCAGTCTCTCTCATCTCCCACATTCTATCCATTGGGGTTTTCTCATATTACTTCTGGTCTCCTTCCGGCCTATTATCCATTCTCTCTCTCTCGTCTCCCACGTTCTATTCCTTGGTGAAGGGAGGGAGACAGGGGTTCCACATATTTCTTCCAGTTTGCTTAATTTCTCTCTCTCATCTCCCACATGCAATCTCTAGGGGTTTTCTCGGATTACTTCAAGTTTCCCACCCCTCTATTTCTTTTTGCAACCTACATCACAGTCAAGATCGTCTGCTTTAGGCAGTCATCTTTAATTCCCACTGCCAGTCAGCTACAGTAGGGGGCCATGTTTAATTCCCTCACCTACCACCAGAGTGTTTGAAGTTCTACATGTCGCGGCTAGAAGAACTGGTATCGGTGCGGCAATTTTGTGTGTTGGTTCACTCGTCGTCTGCAGAGGTGCGCTAGCATCGGTAAGTGGAGTTCAGGTGGCGGCCACCAGGAGCGCTGTGGGATAATTCCGTCCACCCTTGGGTGAAACGGACCACATCCCCTCCAGTTTCAGTAGAGGGAAGTGCGAGAAATTCAATTCAGAGCTATTGCACCACACGATCAGGGTTATGGACATGACTAATGCTTACAAGTAGTTCAACCCTGTTAAGTATAGTTTTTGTTTGTACATATATTTTGAAAGGAAGTGCAGACATAAGTGACCGCGGTTCCATTCTCCAGATATTTGCTTTGCCTTGTAGTTGTAATGTAATCTCACATCTCTGAAGTATGTTTTCAGTTCTGGTGGCACCCTAAAATTACTATAGCTGTCAAAGTATTCTGCCATATCATCGCACTTTTATACGTAGTCCAATGTGTCCCCGGCCCGAGGCAGGTATCTAGGTTTACTATACCGCGCTAAACTCCACCTCCACCTACACAAGAGAGTTGAAGATGCAGTCTGCCACAATTTTTTTACCTTAGCGAGCGCCTCCATTTGTCTATTGTGCCGTATAGCTTCATCTAATTGCTTATTTTATTCTTTGGCCATGTTCACCACTCTCACAATACCACTTGTGCTACTGATAAGACTGCTGAGGACGCCGAGCACCAGCAAGATGAAGGGCAAGATGCAAGATGCATCCTCGCTTCCCTACTGCTTTACGATGTTTTCCCTTGTTTTCTTGTTTCCAAACTGCAAACCCATTCCTCTCTTGACTTTAGTTTTCATAATTTTGGACATTCTCCAGGCAGCTAGACGTTCGCCGAGTTTGAACTTGGGCGATCTGACCATCGACTTGGCTTTTTCCGCGAGAACGGTGTCGATGGCATCCCTATCTTCCAACTTCCTTCTGGTCATGTAGGAATGTCGTGTTCCTTGCATCCCTCGTCCAACAAATTGACAGACGTCGCTGTGCTTCAGTTCAGTGCTATTAGCATACCAGGCCTGTAGTATTTGTAGCCTGGAATGTGTGCCTCGAAAGGAAGATNCCTTCTGGTCATGTAGGAATGTCGTGTTCCTTGCATCCCTCGTCCAACAAATTGACAGACGTCGCTGTGCTTCAGTCTCAGTGCTATTAGCATACAAGGCCTGTAGTATTTGTAGCCTGGAATGTGTGGCTCGAAAGGAAGGTCATTGATCGGCATATTCACCAGTCCATGTTCCCTCTTGGTCTTACTCCCACAGTGCATTACAGCACACTAGCACAACTTCATCGTACTGCAAGATACATCTGATAACATCGAGACACATCTTCGCTCACTGTTGGCTGGTATGACTTGGCTCGCTGCTTTAGAGACGAAGCTCAACAGTGTGGGCGAGCGGGTAGCCAGCAGGGTTTATACAGCTGTGACTACTGAATTACTTGTACTGAATTACATGCATTTACTGAGGATGTGGGCGAACTCTCTGCTTTAGGCGTGAAACTCGCCACTGTGGAAGGTCATCTCTTCGATACGAATATACTGACTACTAACATGGATGTGCGGCTTCGCACATTGATCGAGAGTATGGCCAAATTAACTTATTTTCTTCCGGCGATGCGCTCAAGGCCGTAGAAGGACGGCTATTTGGCAACACGAATGCAATGCCTGCTAAGATAAAAGCTACGATTCGCTTAGACTGACGATGTGGTAAACTGGCTACTTTAGGAGGCTAGCTCGTGGCCGTGGAGTATAAGCTGAATGCCGTGGAATATAAACTGGATGCCGTAGGAGAGCGAGTTGCCGACAAGGTTCTTACTGGCCTGACTACGAAACTACAAGCACCTTATTGTGACTGATTTAAGTGTGTAGCTCGAGGCTGTAGACAACATGGAATCGAACGTCGCTGCTCTCAGTACGATGTCTTCTAAGATGGATGCTCAAATTCACACATTGACTGACAATGTGCACAAACTAGCTGCTTTAGCAGGAAAGCTCTCAGATGTGGAGAAAAAAACTCGATGACATAGGCAAGCGAGTTGACAACAAGGATCTTACTACCCTATATGCTAAACTAGACGAGCACCTTAATGTGTCGACTGAGGGTGCGAGAAAGCTGGCTGCTTTATGTAAGAGGCTTGAGGCTGTAGCTAACTTGGAATCGAAACTCAGTGCTGTCGGAGATAGAATAGCAAAGAGAGTTCTTAGTAGCATGTCCGATGAGCTAGATGCACAAGTCAAAGGTTTGGGTGTGATGCTCGAGATGTGAAAGACCTTATACATCGTGGGATTGTTCATGTCCTATCTAACTAGTACAGAAACGACGATAAATTGAAACATTGCCAGCATGTACGAGCTGCAGTCATCTACCGTACCTCCAAGTCTGAAGATAATATTACAAATATGATCGTACAGATTCCACGAGTTGGTCCCTAAATATATATATAATGACCATTCCGGTTTTCCTTTTCGTACAATGGCCACGGATTTACATTGCATAATCTAAAACTTGTTCGATAAGTATTTACTGGCCAAGCGTGGAGCACGATTCTACTTTAGAGGCCTTCCACCCGATCACATCTCGGCTAGATAATTTACAGCAAACAGTTCCCCTGCTAAAATGAAGACTGGTCCGAACATCAAACCCAGGAGTGGGAGGAAGCGTAAGATACTTCCGGAAGATACTGCGACTATTGAAGAAGATAATTTGCCTTTACCTGCATTGAAACGTAAAAAAGACAGGGCTAACTTGTGCACTGTGGCCATTCACAATTACCTGTCTTCCTAAACAATGAGGTTTAGTGATGGAATTTATGGTGTTTATAGATGTAATAAGAAATGGTTCTTAGGGAACAAACAAATTTTTTCTGCCAAACAATTTTATACAGATTGATGATGAAGCAATGCGAGCATCTCGAGGCTTCTATGAATTGCTGTTTAAATGTGATCCTGGCAGGTACTCACGCGAGGCTCTTCGCCAGTACAAACGTTTAATCGCCCTCACGAGTGCACATTTGGCAGTCAATGACTCATCCAGCAATGCTTATAAGGATGAGACACATCCGAAATTCGGCGTTGTTGCTGAACTGTTTCCAGATGCCGGCTTAGTGAGTAGCTCGGGTCTGACTTCGAAGCTTGATGGAGGCAACCGGCTCGAGTATGTATTCTGGGACAATGTCAATGAGCTCATATCACGTCTATGGCTGCTAATTGCATCTCAGAATGCTGGCAATAGTTCCCACACGAACGATGGTGAATATTTTAGAGGGATTGTGTGAAGGTGGGTACATATACCGAAGATAATTTTTCATGTGCAGATCGCCGTCGAGCTCTACCGGTCTGCGTGTCATAATTATACCAGGCAGTCTGGAAAGGCCTCTATAGAGAGACTCACTTCTCTATGAATGTTCCAGGAAACTAAGCCCCTAAATCGTGGATAATTATCGTAATGGCTACGGTCATTATACATATTGAGAGGTAGCAGTTTCTCGAGTTTGTCATGAAGTTATTGGGCTAGTTCTCATAGTCTCTTGTTTGCAGTAGATACCACTTCACACGTGTTCAGTGTCTTGCGATTAGAGACACTTGATTCTTGTGCGAGTTTCGCCCTTACAGCCATGGAACTTCAGTGCACAAAGTCATGAAAAACACTAGCTAAGCGACACACATAAAACTCGAATAATTCAAACTGATTTCCTGTGCAGTGGCGCAAAAAATGCAACCGTTTTATTGGTATAATATTATTTTACTGTATTCTTATGTAACAAAGAATCCCATTAATAAACACTGAGTAGCCTACGAGCTTATTTATTGTACGAAAGATTACAGTTGCTCGTCTCTTGCGCTCTGTCAGGATATCAAGAACCAGCGAAAAGTGTGTTGCGTACTCTAAACGAGAAAATAGAAAGCAAGTTTAATACCCCTATTGATGTTTACTGGGGGCCTCACGTAATTAGTGGAAGTAGCTCAAACTCTTGCGAGTAGTACGCTATATTGTCTTCAAACGAACTCACGAAAATATTTTCATGTCCGTGTTGACAGCGTACATTCACTCCAGCCCATATTGACTGTACGTTGAAATAAAATCGGTAAGGAATTGATCGATTGGTTGGAGATGTGTTTGCTCCGGATCACCAGGTGACCCTTGCTACAATTCGTGCTGCCACGCCCGCTGTTCGACGCAGGGAAAAACAAGAGTAAAGCGCGCCTAGTGTCCGTTGAACTAAGGCGTGGCACAGCAGCGTTCCCTCGCAGAAGACAGACAGACGGCCAGAGGTAACGCTTTGTGGTACAATAGTGCTGGGTCCCGCGCGTTGCCATTAGCACGTCCATACATGAAATGGATGTGAGCCATCCCTTCGTTAGGAAATGTGCGTGGAGCCATGATAACTGCCTCAAATGCTGCTGCGAGTGACATTAAATGTGAGAACTGGTACCTGGAACATAGGGCATGGACAATGTTGCAATAATGCAGTGGTGGCACATGCAGGTATGTCATTTGGTTTCCGGATTTATAATTATTAAGACTTTTGCCATTATTCCATTGTCCTCTACATGTCCCCTGCAGGTTGCATCTATAATATTAAATCATCCGATTTGTGTGTTTGTCTATATATACAGGATGTTATATATGTATATACATATATATACAGGTTGTTATATATATATACAGGTTGTTATATATATATGGATTGTTCAAAAATTAAATGCCCAAACTACGGGAGGTGATTTCTTAGAAAAATAAAGTCGGAAATATATAGGACACCATATACATAAAGAGAATATTGAAGGAGATATGAGCATGTTGAAATTCGGGTTTGATAACATATTTCCGCTAAATGCCTTGTGCTTTCTGCCAGCAGTAGGGATGGTGGCGATTTACTCACAGTACGTCCCACACGGTTGAATGACATACGCCCATTTGGCGCGCTATGGAGCGTGTACTAGTGGAGGACACGTCGTTGATGTGCTGACGTATCGCTTACTCAAGCTGAACAGTGCGCCCAGACCAAGGAAAGCCAGCATTACGCATGCGTCTCTGCAACATGGGAAGCATAAGTCACGTTTTTGCTGCGGACTTTGTAGACGTTGTACAAAGTATTCGGCAAAAAATACATTTTCAAAACCCAATTTTCATATGCTCGTATCTCCTTTAATATTCTGTTTAGGTGGAGTTCTATATATTTTCGACTTTATTTTTCAAAAGGAATCGCCTCCCGTAGTTTGGGCGTTTAATTTCCGAACACGCAGTTTATTCATATATATATATATATATATATATATACACACACACATACACACACTGAAAAGCCAAAAAAAACTTGTACACCTGCCTAATATCGTGTAGGGACCCCGCGAGCACGCAGAAGTGCGACAAGACGACGTGGAATGGACTCAACTAACGTCTGAAGGTATGCAGGAGGCCATTCACACCATGAATCCTGCAGGGAAGACCACAAATTCATACGAGTGCGAGGTGGTGGATATCTCTTCAGAACAGCACGATGCAAGGCATCCCAGATATGCTCAATAATTTTAATGTCTGGTGATTTAGGTGGCCAATGGAAGTGTCTAAAGTCAGAAGAGTGTTCCTGGAGCCACTCGGTAGCACCTCTCGACATGTGGGGTGTCACATTGTCCTGCTGGAATTTTCCACGTCCGTCGGAATGCACAATGGACATGAATGGGTGCAGGTGATCGGACAGGGTGCTTACGTATCTGTCACCTGTCAGAGTCGTATCTAGACGTATCAGGGGTCCCATTTCACGCCAACTGCACACGCCCCATACAATGACAGAGCCTCCACCAGGTTGACCAGTCCCCTGTTGACATGTAGGGTCTATGGATTCATGAGGATGTATCCATAACCGTACACGTCCATCCACCCGATACAATTGGAAACGAGACTCGTCAGACCAGGCAACGTGTTTCCTGTTATCAACAGTCCAATGGCGGTGTAGGCGGGCCCAGGCGAGGCGTAAAACTTTGTGTCGTGCAGTCAACAACGGTACACGAGTAGGCCTTCGGCTCCGAAAGCCCATACCAATGATGGTCCGTTGAATAGTTCGCACTCTGGCACTTGTTGATGCCCCAACATTGAAATATGTGCCAATTTGAGAGAATGTTGCACGTCTGCCAAGTTTAATGATTCTCGTCAGTCATCGTTTGTCACGTTCGTTCACGATCTTTTTCCGGCCACAGCGATGTCGAAGATTTGATGTTTCACTGGATTCCCGATATTCACGGTACACTCGTGAAATGGTCGTACGCGAAAATCCAAATTTTATCGCTACCTCGGAGATGCTATGTCCCATCTCTCGTGCGCCGACTATAACACTACGTTAAAACTCACTGAAATCTTGATAACCTGCCATTGTAGCAGCAGTAACCGATCTAGCAACTTTGCCAGACGCTTGTTGTCTTATATAGGCGCTGCCGACCGCATCGCGTTACTCTGATTACTTCCATACCTCTGTTATTTGTATACGCACGCCTATACCAGTTTTCTTGGCTCTTCAGTGTGTGTGTGTGTGTGTGTGTGGGTGTATATATATGTGTGTGTGTGTGTGTGTGTGGGTGTATATATATGTGTGTGTGTGTGTGGGTGTGTGTATATATATATATATGTGTGTGTGTGTGTGTACACATAATTAAAAACACGTTTAATATTAAAGGGACCGGCTTGACTTCTTTATTACTTTATTGAAGAGTAACAGCATGCTCTATTACAATCGCAATGTAATTTGTTAGCGTCTTCCATCTCCAATTACGTTATTGCTAACAATATTGTTTTAATTTATATTTAAAGTAGATTCCCAGAGATGATGATCACTATTTTCTTCGTGTGACTACATATTCATGTAATGTTGTTGATTTCGTTTATGTTTTAGGTGTTGTGCTGTAGGATACTGTTATGTCGTTGTTACATGCCGCCGTTCTAGCTAAACTATGCGAGAGCTGGTAAGAGTGTATGACCACATATCTACTGATGCAATTGAGGCCGGCGAGGGTGAGAACGGACATAGGGCGCCTTATCGCCGTAGGTGTTGCTGTGGGAATGTTGCTGGACTGGAGGTCTGGAGCGGCGCATGCGCCTGCATGAGACGGCAATCCAGGTCAGACCAAGACTGTTTGACTGCCCCGCCCCAGAGACCATTTACAGAAGGGGGGGAAGGAAAGAGGATCATGACGGATGTTGGTGACAGGGTGGGGCGGTCCGTCGATGGACGACGAAAGGGGACGGCACGTCCTCAGTCCTCACGTCTATAAGCTTTTCACATTTAACTGAATAATTTTGGATTCAACATTTCAAAAATGTCACTGCTCCTATGCCAACATTTATTTTAAAGGGCACACTGACTGGTCTGCTCCTAGTAAAGTTGGTAACGACGGAGGAAAAGTAATTCCATGTCTCAAAGTTTAATTGAATGTGTTAGGTAAACATTTATGAATACAGAAACAATTTTTTTCGAGTATTAGAGCACATTAGTGTAACAATTAGAAAATTTGTAAAATATATACTTTTATAATAATTTCTTTCTTTCACTTGACCGTCCCATAAATAAGGTGATCAGGCCGATGGCAGTGTTGATTTTACATAAGGCGATCGAATACTCAATGTTTATACAAGCAGATCTTAAACAGGGTTTTCAATAGTGCTCAGTATACCGTGAACAACCTATAATAAACATTACCGCATCGCCAAGTGGACCGCACTGCTTTGGCACTCTATACAGAGAATGCGGCATTTATATATGTATTGTACGCAGCAATAAATATAACTTAGCACAGTTAAGTGTGATAGTGTCTTGTATACACAAAACAAGCCTCGCGTCTTGAATACAATGTCTTTGAGATGTTCTCCATAACAGTCAAGGCATTGCTGTCATCTCCCAGATACACTTTCCATGACGAGACTCAGTGCCCTGCGTAATATTCGCAATATCCTGATGAATTGCATCTTTAAGGCTATTAATATCAGGGAGTGTGTGAGTGAAAACTTTAGAAATCAAATATCCCCATAAAGAGTCTGCTGCGACAAGGTTCGGTGAATTGGAGGGCCACAGAATGCATCCAAAACGAGAGAGAAATCGCCCGGGAAATGCAGCAGGTAGGGTGTTCGTTGAGAGTCGTACTGTGTGGGCTATGGCATCGTCCTGCTGAAACCACGCTCTTGCCATATTCCAGCTGCGACGTCTCAACTCAGACAGGAAGTAAGTTTCCAACATGTGCTCATAACATTCAGCATTCATTGTCACAGACCGACCATCATCAATCTCGAAAAAATATAGTTCTGAATTGGTACAGCACAAAATAACCTTAGGACTGTGTAGTGGCCACTCGTGGAGTTGGTATAGATTTGTAGGCACAGATTATCGGCAATTTTGTGTGTTTATAGAGCCACTGTGGGAGAATATTGCTTTGTCAGTCGTGGTGAGGCACTTCTTGAGGTCAGAGTGCATGTGATACAGCTGCCCATATGTTGGCAACAATGGACGTGCAACGCTTTGTGCGCAGCAGTTGATTCCTGGATGATTTGCGATTTGTAGGGTGAAAATGCAAATTATCATGTAAATTTCGTTGCATACTTCTGTCCGACAAATTCAAGAGCTGGGAATGCAGCCGCACTGATCGACATAGACTCCTCTCCAAGGCTGTTCTCACGTGCTCGATATTTTCAAATATCATTCAACAAGTATGCGCATTAATCCTGTACGTATCAAGTCTGATGTCACTGACGCAGCCACCAACCAATTATTTTACTTAAATGTGCAGCCCCATGTATAACTGTAAAGCTAATAGTTAACTTTTGGAGTTTTTTTTTTCTGTAAACATCATAATTCAGGAAACCCGACATTTTGGATCCACGGGACATTATTTGTTAGAAGACTGTGTCGGTACATGAAGGAGTTATTAATGAGACTCCTGTAATTAGTATTTATTCATCACCTGTTTTTTTTATTGTAAGAAGATGAAGCTTGAGCGTGGTGACGAAATATGGATTTAAATAAAATTATTGGTACTACTGGCAATTTACATATTCTTGATCATGCAACGCTTGTGTATACTCCATGAAGGTCAGTAAGGACGGTTTGACCAAAATCGGTTCAGTGGTTAACAGCTCACAGGTCATAACTTGTATTCGAAATTAAAGGCAGAGTTTTTACTTTGGTAAGGAAATATTTGTGGAATTGCGAACATATTCGATAATTCCCTGTCAATTTGATGCAGGATATTAACATAAATTAACTTACCAGACTGAATGTTGAAAACATCAGGGATAGAGCAAAATGTTACTTCTCGCATCAGATGAAAAATGTAATGTGGCTCGCCTTTAGCTACATTAACTATTTTCCCACACTAGAGTGCTCTGGCGGAACAATGCTGAAAACAATATTAGCATGGTCAATGGATTAAGCGAGGGTGTATAATTGGTCTGATTATAGTTATGGAGTGAGGGGTATCAGCATAAATGCCGAATGAATAACAGGCTAAATATATTGGAGACAGAGAAAGGAGGTGGTCCCCTTGAGAAGGGCGAGGGGGAAATGAAGGGTGTGCTGACTGAAGGTGTGAGCAAATGGTGAGAAAGGGACGTGAAGGAGGGTTTCGTATGTGATGTAAAACCAATAAAATATCAGAATGGTGGAGAGGGAAATGAGTAAATTAAACTGCTAACGCAAACTGGCGGTGATTAGAGAGAGGGGTCAATGAGAGGCAATAAAAATTTGTTTGGGGGATTAGGTGTGACATAAATCCAATTATGTATTAGAGGGGAGCCAATAAAAATGTATGGTGGGCATGTAGGTGGTATAGGATACCCGAATAATGGATATGGATGGGAGTCGATCGAACTCGAGTAATACACGGAGAAGGTTGTGTATTAACCAATGAAAAAATATTAATGGGTGTCAGCCGTCTGCAGCTATCTGTGCTGGAAGGGTTGTGCTCTGAAATCGAACCCCAGATTTCCTGTGTGTGTCTCTTAAAATGTTTCATTAGATATTTGTAATTTTAAATTATTGAATAGTTTAAAATTTTTTTATAAATTGAATATATAAAAAAAAATTAATGTTGTCTTAATTTTGTGTGATTTTATGGCGATTTGTTACTTTAAGGTTAAGTGCATTGGGTCAAGATCACGGGAGTGAGGTAGAGATGAAGGTGACCCGTATCCAAGATGGAGGTTGGGTGATATCACAATTTGGTGACCAGCCAGTTCCAGTGCCCGGTACCCTGTGTCCTTATACCCGAACATGCTTTTTGTATTCTACTTATACATTAAAATAACTTTGTTACTAGTTTTTATTACTTCTATGTTTACATGCTTTTAAAGTCATTCGATTAGGTGTATAAATTTTTCTAGTCTATAGATAATTGTCAAACTTACCATAGCGTCTTTGTCAATCTTTTCTCAGCACTTATTGTACTCGTCCAGTAGGAATAATTTTTCGTAACGTATGGCTAGATCGTCTATTAACAACACATCAAACGAGAAAGAAAAGACATCCCAATACATTCAAAAATATTGTCTTGTAGTTCGTGTTAAAATTTTTTTTTTTTCATTTTTAATCTTTTACTCGTTTCACGTTCCTTATGAAAAGGATGCACCGCAACCAAAGTTTTCTTATCACCAGCTCATTAAGAATACCGCCACCTCAAGCGCGCAGATGTATTGAAGTTTTGATGTATCACTGCATTAAATTAACATCCCACACACAAATTTTGACACTCGGCACACACTCAGCGCAAGTTCAAAAATGCTCGCAGGCGGGGCTGTGCATGAGTGTGGTATGACCATGGACAGGATACGCATACAAACCACTGCGTTTACTCCGCTGCAGTGAAACTGGTGAAAATGAACTTAACGGTTTTACCACGAATAAGATAACAAACTTGTATACGTAATTACAATCAACAAAATGTGGTTTTTTTATCGCAATGTATGGCTCTCCGTAATCAAACTTGTTGAAATATCGTTGACCAACGAAGTGAACTGTTAAGCTTCTCTCGGAGTTGTGCCGTGAGTGTGGTTCGTAATCAACACGCAGGCGTATTTCGTACCAGTTTTTTTTTCGATGAGTAGTAAGGGTTGAAATAAAATTTGTTGTAAATTATAATTTGTTGCCGATAGTACATGAATCGGCCATGGCCTGTAGTAAGGACCCATTCCGAAATTCGTCTGGAGTGATTTCGGAAAACGATGGGAAGCCAAAACCAAGGATGGACGACCGGAACGCGAACCCTGGTCCTCCCGAATGCTATTTTAGTTGTTGACCACTGCACCACCTCACTCGCTAGGAGAGGAAATACAATCGGTCATGGCCTGTGTTCATCACCCGTTCGCGTCAATATAATTCGGAGCTAGAGTGTCATGCACGGACCGAGCGTACAGTATGTCCAGGCGTCAACCATTAACGCAGTGCCTAGTTGCGGTAAGCTTTTTACGTCTGCACCGCGATAAACATTTCCCTTGCAGTAAATACAGGCTGTTTTTGAAATGAGTGCAGATATTTTAGAGAATGCAAGGAGGGCGTCATGAAGAGTGTTTTCATGGAGTGAACATGGTGTCAGAAATACATCCTTTTGTTACAAATAAATAAAACGCAAGGCACGCATGCTGTAAGCGGTAATTGTTACGTAAAGAACACGTAGCACAATAACTCAAAGCGAGTTGACATTGAAACAGCAAGTACGGTATTAAAACAATTGGTAAAAATGATGGCTGTTGGCCTGGTTCGACGGCGGCATACAATACCGCTGTATTCAATGTAGCACATATAGCAGTAGTGATAATTGTCAGCGTCAACTTGACTACGCCAGGAGGTTCTTGCAGCAGCGCATTACTATTACCGACTTCCCTGCCATTGTGTTATGGACAGACGAGGCACTGTTTACCCGCAAGGGCATCTTCAATATGAAAACACCCGTATCGACACTCCCTTGCCTTCGCCAAAATATATGCACTAATTTCAAATGCATCCTGTATGTAGCTAAGTTATGATAAAATTTTGAATTTTACACAATTGGATATAAATAAATAATCATGGAAATTAATAAATATAACAGATGTATATAACGATATCTTCAGCTTATTTTAATAGCTTTCCAACCTACAGAAATTCACAACTTAAATTATTTAGGATAAACAGACATTGTGAAATAATATAAATAATAGGAATTACCATTGTGGTGTTAAAATTTGTTACATTTTCTCGTAAAGTCTTATGTGCTACAATGTAAATTCCTTTGAAATATGTAAAATAATTGTAATGAGGTGGCGTTTGCTGGCTGGGGGTGTACGTGGGCACCGAGTGTCTTCTGAAGGGAGGCTGGAGCAGTGATGGAAGCAGGCTGGGGCCTATGATTGCAGCGTGTTGCCAGCGGCCGTTCATTCCTAGCCGCACGCGTGCACTCTCGGCGTGGCATGTTGCGTGCCGCGAGATTGTAAAGTTGCATTCCGAGCGCGCTCTCCCTCCGATAATATGCTAAGTGGCAACATCGTGCCAACACCGTCAACTTGATCTGGCAGAAGAATGCGTGTGTGTTGAGTTGCAATGAAATGAGGTGGTCTTTGGCGTGATGCGTGGCACATTGGGTAAATCCGGCACGACTGGCGTGACACGTTGCATTCCTCACTACGTTATTTCACCCTCATCTCTACATCTGGCAACAACTGTACTTCTTTCTCTCCCTCTCTTATTTATGGGCTGTCCAAGTGTTCGAAACGCTCCACGACGGGGTTTCGTGATATAGTCTGAATCGCAAATGTTCAAAGACCAGAGCGAAGGAACATACACATCATCGGCTGATGCCTCACTTCTTATAGATAGTTACACTTTTTTTTAATTCTTCTCAGAACGATCTCTTTTTGTGAACTTTTGGTTTGATTCGTTTGCGAAAAGTTACTAGTATGTAGTACGCATCATTTTTGAGATGGTATTTTTTTTTTACAGAGCAAGATGTTCCTTATAAATATCAATGAACTCTGTTAAAAATATTTTATATAGATACTGAGTGTCATTCATTTGCAGAATAAATGATTTTCTTGGTGACAGTTTGCTAATCGCGTCACACTCATTTATAAGTTCAAATTCGTCGTCCCAGGCGTATACTTGAAGCGGTGCATTCCAAAAACGACCACGAGCAGCGCAAGGGGTTGGAACGGGTGAATGCGTGTGACGTATTTGATTTGACATTTTGCAAAACTGGGCGCGGTTACGACCACTAACAAGGCGTGCTTATCGGCGATATCGGACTGCGGTCGTTTAGGAAAGAGCGCACTTGAACAGCCAGCTGCAGGGGCACTCTCCCGCTAGCGCTAAGGACGAGGGGTGTTCCGAGTCGCACGTCCGAGAGGGAGAAGGTGCGAGGAGGCCGCATGTCTGTGTTAGACGTCCGCCGGGGGAGAGTTACGACGCGATTGTCCGGCCCTCCGTTAAGTTTACAGCGCCCTCTCGTGTCCGCGCCTTGGGCCTACACTCGACCCCTAGTCCACACCGGCCATTCTGTCAGATGGCTGTAATGGCGTCCGCAGGTCATCACCTCTCTGAATGTGTGACGTCAACTCTACCAGTAACACACGAACTAATAAAATAAACATTTAATTCACTACACCCCTAAAAATGCTGATAACATCATATCAATTACCAACTGAGTTATTTCGATTCAAAAACATTCTTCACAGATTTTTTCGGGTGGGAAATATTTAATTGATTTTAGATTAATATTTTTTTTTTTTGTAAAATCCTTTCTCTTAGAAGCTGAAATAACACTTGTAATATAAGCACACACTATTTTATCCGCNTTTTTTTTTTTGTAAAATCCTTTCTCTTAGAAGCTGAAATAACACTTGTAATATAAGCACACACTATTTTATCCGCAGCTAAATAATCAATGTACGTGTATATAAATAAAACAATCAATTCACAACTAATCTTATAAACTGAGGGATACAAACAAATTGTTCTTCAAACTACATCAGATAATATTATATCACATATCTCCGATGAACTGACACCTCTTTAAAAACCGAGTGTTAGTGATAGATGAGCTTGCGAACCAAGTGCGTGAGCCTATATCTTAAATTTGTAGGAATATTGCTGTTTTTCAAGGAATGAATATACAAGAATATATGATGTGGTGCATCCAGAGGAGCCACTTGTAGCATATGTATAAGATAAATTATCACAAATCACAATGAATCGTTCACCGGGCGGCAGCAGAGAGGAAGGACGTCCTCGAGAATAATGGATAGAAAATACTGCCAAAGCTATGAAGAACGTGCATTACAGGACGACCAGACATTTGCTAATTCGCACGGAAAGTCCTTAGTAAAAAAAAATAGGAAAATGTTACGTTTATTAGAGTTACATTACGTTGTAAATGTATTTGTTTCTCTGTAGAGAATTTCTGAAGACCTCACTAATTTTCCTCTCTCTGTGCCTTGTGTACATTTCGTGGTGTGTAAATACTACTTAAATATAACAGAACTCTCAAAATTTGGAAATCATAAGTTTGCTGTTACGCACATGTCTATAATAATGTGTATAAGAAAAAAAAAAANGAACTCTCAAAATTTGGAAATCATAAGTTTGCTGTTACGCACATGTCTATAATAATGTGTATAAGAAAAAAAAAAAAGAACCGCTTTCAACTATGATAAAATTTTAAACTTTTTCTTTTAATGAGTAATTAATTTCCGATATCGCTGCAAGAATGTTACTCAGTGTCTGCAGTAAACTACATGCTCTCGAGTGCAACGANAGTAATTAATTTCCGATATCGCTGCAAGAATGTTACTCAGTGTCTGCAGTAAACTACATGCTCTCGAGTGCAACGATGTTTATCAGAGGTTGGTTTCAATTGTGTGTAGCGCTAATCCCTAGACCAGTCACAGATGGGATGATCACAGGCCAAAACTGTCCATAGAATGCCACGGTGTGACTTTTAAATATATAGCGGTGACAGTCGGGGGTTTGAAATCCCAAGCTTCAATGAACTACTTAAAATTTTGCTCGTGGAATTTATATAGACTATGATACCTGCCAAATGCTGAAGTTTGGAAGTAGGTATTGATTCTGCTCTGCGGCGTGAGGCGCCAGCACTTGATGCTAGCCATCAGTGACAGGGCGTAGGAATACGTCGACACTGTTGTCTCTAGGTCCAATTTACTAATAAGTTACACTTTATTTGTGAGTTCACATAAACGAGTTTTATTGTTATTTGAACAGGTTAACTGGTACATGAACTCACGAGACAAACTCCCCTCCCCTTTTTCTATGTAGGCTACGTATGGTTTGACGCCGCGA
>NQII01000647.1:125120-180714 GCA_002778355.1 Clitarchus hookeri
GCTGGTGGTGGGATCTCGGTGTCCCTTGGGCAGCTGCAAAATGCAGCTGTGTCCGCGCCCTGGTGCCTTCCGTTGTCTCCGGATGTCGTCTGCACGTGCAGGAACAGTTGCACGTGCAGAAACCTTTGGTAGCACGCCTTTGCAGCTGCGAGGCTCCTGGCGTCACTCTTCCGGCACGTCCACAAAACCCTTAATCCTTATTGCGGTCGTCCGCCTGCGAGCTTCACCAGAGCGTGTGTTCTGACGAATAAAATATAGGGACGCAGAATGCATCAACTATACATGTACATACATACGCAAGGTGTTAAATTTAATGCGCAGCTTTAAGTTTGGTGCCGTATATACCTCTAATAGAAATAATAAATCTTAGAAACAAGATGTTGTAAATATTTATCTGGTATTAAAAAATTTAAATTGAAGTCAGCAAAACAGCACCGGGAGACTGTAAAAGTCACGTGCGATGACAACACGTTGCATATCACGAAGGCGAATAGAATGGGCGCGGTAGTATTAGAATACACGCAGAGCCTACATCACCAATACTTGCGATGGTGTTGTTGGAAATGAAATGCGATCACTTCTCGAAACGTTTACCACTGAACAGCTAATCTCTCGTAGTTTATGTGATTTGACAAACGTGTACTAACAAGCAACCACTAAGTGGCGCCCACGTACCTCGAGTTCGTGCCAATTCTGTTCGCCTTCGAGATATGCAACCATCCACGCCAGTACGTGAAGCTGCTACTCCCGGTGCTATTTTGCCAACTTCAAATTCAATTTAAAAATACTATATTAATTTTCCGTATAATTTACTACATCATATATTACGATGTTTTAATTTGGACATATAGTTTTGAAACGTTTGTATACCCACACACTAACTGATACATTTTTTTATGCAGAAAAATGTAAACTGTGCCCAAATAACACATCCCCCAACCCTCAAGCCACAAGTAAGCTACATCGGTGTGGGTTGTTCCAAAAATATAGTTATTTCTATTTCGTGGTTTCTGGTGACAAGGGAGTGCTACAAAGGGGCCATCGCCTCCGTCACCCCTCCCCCCTCCACCCTCGCGGGTCAGAAAGTTTTACAAAAACCTACAATTTGTACGTTATCAAANCTCCACCCTCGCGGGTCAGAAAGTTTTACAAAAACCTACAATTTGTACGTTATCAAATCCCTTTCGTAAGCATTTCTTCAATTAAGCCGAACGGTGATAATTTCTTCTACAAAAACAGACACTAGGATAATTGTTTTGTTGAGTATTTCATTTGTTTGATTATAAAAATATTAACAACGCTGTGGATGAGAAAACTAAATTGNATAATTGTTTTGTTGAGTATTTCATTTGTTTGATTATAAAAATATTAACAACGCTGTGGATGAGAAAACTAAATTGTGTTTTCTATAAGAAACTATTGCTCGAAACTATAGGTGAAGCATAACGACGACAGATATTACTCTCCTTACGTGTTTGTTCAAATGGTAGTTGCTTGTAAACAGATACTATTAGTATAATAGAATGNGACAGATATTACTCTCCTTACGTGTTTGTTCAAATGGTAGTTGCTTGTAAACAGATACTATTAGTATAATAGAATAAGAGTGATAAATACAGAAATAATAAATTTTGCCTTAAGAATAATTACAAAAATTACGAACGTACTGCCGAAACCAAGTTATTGTCATAACACGTGTTGCTGTTAGGTCACCTTCCGCTCAAACTCTCCAAAGAGCGAATACCTTCATCAGATGCTCGTTCGTCGGAGGCGTCTGCTCATGAAGTGCAGTGTTGAAGATATGGCGCTCTTATATGGCTGAAGATGGAGAGGAAGGAGTTAATAACTTAGTTATAAGTTTTGGGTTGTCGAAAACATACTTAATTTTTTATTTGAATTTATTCTTGTGACTGATGTACGTAGGCATACTTAGGTGAAATATTATCATTTTAAGTGACAACATAGCTACAAAATGGCATACGAATATGTAATTTTGTAGCTTTCTTGTCACTTAAAAAACGAAAGACCAATATTTATTTAGTGAAAATAGGCCAAAAGTTGATATCAACAAATACATAAAGTACATTAGTAAATCCGCATGAGGAATTTTGTTAACAGAACACAGTTAACAAAGAGACAAAAACCACACAACGAATCAGTTAAAGACCAAACTAGGAGAATAATGTACACAAATATGTCCAAACAACCCTTAATTACACAACCAAGACATCAGCTACGAGCACAGAGCTTGAAATATGAAATAACTGCCCCTAATTCGCTGCCACCTTTACGAGGAGTATGCTGATAACTGTTTAGTATAAGATACTTGTGTTTACGAGTAGGTATTTTTTTTTTTCCCCTTCAAACCCTGAATTTTTGTGTTTGGTTAGCTGGGAACTAGTTATGTAACAATGTATTTTAAAAGTTTTTAGCTATGTTTTTGGCTGCGAGAAACAGATGAAACCTTTTTCGCTAGTTCTCCTGAGAGCTTCCGCCGAACCNTTTTTAGCTATGTTTTTGGCTGCGAGAAACAGATGAAACCTTTTTCGCTAGTTCTCCTGAGAGCTTCCGCCGAACCGATTGGAAATTAGACCGCGGGACGCCGGTGATTTACAGATCCGTGTAGGAATCATTCAGAGCGGAACGCGCGACAAATTATTAGCGGTAGTCGCTTTTATGAGGCTCGGAGGGGGCAGATTGCCCGTCGATTCAGCAGAGCCATTCGCAGAAGAGTGAAGGACAGAANCGGGTCTCGCCATTATTTTGCGAGAACTCATCGCGCGAAATTGCGAATTCCGCTCGCAGCTGGCGCGCGTGTGGGCGCCACCGAGCTGAGCAGCGCAAAATATGGTTTGTGTTCTCTGCGTGGGATGTGGTCCACGTGATAGAGGAGAATGTGGCAATGGACAGGGGACTGAGAGCTGCGTGTGATATACCGTCTCCGCAGCCGCAACCCCTCCTCGCACCCTCCAGAGCAAACATCAAACCAGCGGCTCCGTTAAACACCGAAACTAATTAAAATCACAAACGCTGGCAACGCCGATATAATTGGGCGCGCAGCGGCGACGTAGTTACAATTAGTAAACAGAAAGTAATGAAACGTGCAAATGAGTGTTTAATGAAAGTTGACGAGTTTTTTTTTTTTCAAATTCTAAACGATATTCGACAGTATTGCTCTAATCACTAGGTCTTATCGTTCAATCGTTCTTCGAGAATCCACAAAGAACATATAAAATACGTAAATTGGGCTGAAACCAATGCACAAACTAAATTTTGTATTTCCTTTCCATATTTGCATAAATAACATAATCGTCAGAATTAGAATAATTTGGCTAATTTATGTGGTATTCATTACGTAGGTGAATACTTAACTTCAGGAGTTGCAAACTAAAACTGGAAAACACGTTGGTCTCGAAATGTTTTTTTGTTAACACGCGAGCGCGGACCAGAAAAAAAAAACAAAATTGAAACAATAAACCAGTTAACGTGAACGTTGCGTCAGCCAACTAACAATGTTAAATATATATATTTTTTTAAATGTTACGATACCGCTAATTTGTATTCTTATCTGCATACAACATAAAGAAACTAAGTTGCATGCGACNTTTTTTTAAATGTTACGATACCGCTAATTTGTATTCTTATCTGCATACAACATAAAGAAACTAAGTTGCATGCGACAAAAATTTTCAACTTTACGACGATATAAGAAATTAAAACAAGGAACTACTTCTCGTAGTTTACCGCCAACTTAACAGTGAGTATTGCTGTCATTTCTTACGGTAAATTGTATGCAGTTAGGGGCAGTGACTTTTTTCATTGGTTCATTTTAAGAGTGCTCACTTCATTGTTAACCACCTATATCTATATATCTGGCCTCATGCCGGCATACAATGTGGCACCTTTCTAACTTAACGTGCTGGAAGTGTTGTCTAATGCGGTCATAAGTCAAATCTATGTTCAATGACATTCCGTCACTGTATTAACTATTTGAAGCTCTGCATACCCCTTAAAACTCTGTCACCATAATCTTGGGGCCACGGTGGTGTAGTGGATAGATTATTCGCCTCCCACCTGGGCGAATCGGGTTCGATTCCCGACGGGGTCACTCCCGGATTTTCTCATATGGGAATCGTGCCGGGCGATGCTGCTGGTCGGAGCTTTATCTCGGGGATCTCCCGTTTCCCCTGCCCTTTTATTCCGTCGCTGCTCCATACTCACCTCGCTTCACTTTCATCGGCTCTCAACACCTCGATGTTAAGACTCACCCAAATCTCTTCACTCACTCACTATAATCTTGGTTGAAACATTAGTGTTCTCTGGTGGCTGTTCTAGATGTTACAGATTATTTCCACCATAATCGTTTTCACACTAAAACATATTATTTATGTGCAACAAATTTCCTCCATTTGGACCATTCCTTCTGGGTGCTTCANATCGTTTTCACACTAAAACATATTATTTATGTGCAACAAATTTCCTCCATTTGGACCATTCCTTCTGGGTGCTTCACTGTTTGTTACAGGCAGTGTACTTTCACAATTGTACAGTTTGTTGTTAATAATTAATGATGGTTTTATAATGCAGTTTATATTTACGACTTGTCTTGACAGTAACATAGTGGCAGACATTGAAGTTCCTTGGAGNATCGTTTTCACACTAAAACATATTATTTATGTGCAACAAATTTCCTCCATTTGGACCATTCCTTCTGGGTGCTTCCCTGCTTGTTACAGGCAGTGTACTTTCACAATTGTACAGTTTGTTGTTAATAATTAATTATGGTTTTATAATGCAGTTTATATTTACGACTTGTCTTGACAGTAACATAGTGGCAGACATTGAAGTTCCTTGGAGTGATGCCGAATTTAAAACGAGCTATATTTTAATGCATTCACAGGCATATGTATGTACTGTATAGTTGTACAAAAGCAAAGCTCCCGCTTAAAAATTAACAAAATAAGTATTCTGTATTGTGAATGTAGATCTTACACAATAAGTTGCATGACTGTTTAACATTTTTGTTCTAAACTTTTTAAAATATTTTTTACAATAGTCTAAATGATCCCGCGGTAATATGGCATTCAAAGATTTAAGTATATGTGTATGTTCAAGCACTTGAATTACAGTGTTGGTGTCAAAAATCGCAAAAAAATATGCACCAATGAAATGAAAATTTTTACATAATTACCTCTTTACTAAGTAACGTGCTCTACCCTTTGTTGAATTACTACAATCTATGACAAATGCAATTTTTTTAATNATTACCTCTTTACTAAGTAACGTGCTCTACCCTTTGTTGAATTACTACAATCTATGACAAATGCAATTTTTTTAATACCCGGTAAATAAATACATATGATTTGACAGAGCAAAAATTTGCTTGGAAAATCATTACATTTGTTGCTAACACAATAAGTATTGACATTTAATTGCCGAAAATTGTCGGTCTGATAGCTCAATATTTGTAGGAATTTTCTGTGAAAATAGTTCCTGCCAGCTGTTAAATGCCTGCGCAGTATAAGTGTAAATGCCACGCCGTACACTCGCTAGAGTTTACTAGCACACTTCTGTCTCACGTGAATAATTGGCCTCACATAACTTGATATCTGGGATAACAAGTTTACAGCCTGCGGCACTATCGCAGGGTTACTAGCGCCAGAGACGGTGGTGCAGCAGTTTCGTGTTAAACGTGGACAGAAGATTTGACGACGTATTTGTGGATCCGAGGCCGGTGTCGAGAAGAACGCACGACCGCTCAACAGCGCTGACGATAACAAGTGGTGCGGGTGGAGATTCCACTCCAACTAGAGTGGAAGTTGGGGCACTGAATAGAGAGGAAACTAGAGCATTAAATTCAAATGATATCCGTTAGATAAGTTTAAAAATGGATAGGCTATATTAGGACAGGCAGGATAAGATTGTTATAAAAAGGATAGTTTGCGAAACATTAGGTTTGATTATTTTATATATTGATACGTTAGGATAGTAAAGATAAATTAGTTTTGATAAGTTTAGGTTGTGGTATATTTTGTTACTTTAAATTAGACAAATTTATATTTATATGCGTTAGGTTGGATTACGATGATTTTTTGATGCGTAAAGTTAAATTATTTTAGGTTAATTTATGTTAGTATATTGAATCTAAGTTATTTTAAGTTAGATTTGGTTGCATTGGTTAAATTTAATTTGGGATACGTAACGATAGCTAATTTTTTTTCTTAGAATGTTTTTGGTTATGTTAGTTGAATATACTAAGTGTGTCTAATATTATTAGATTACGTGTTGTTCAAATGAATTAAAGGTATTTTATTTTAGTTTTCTCTGGTGAAAAGTTATTCACGAAGTTCACGCTTCAGCTTTACTGATGACGAGGTAAGCATCGTTCCAGTATAGTTAGGTAAGCATCGTTCCAGTATAGTTAGGTAAGCATCGTTCCAGTATAGTTTGCCTCTCATCCTGACCCACAAAGAAGGGAAACTTACGACGTACTTCCACTACGGTAAATCTCCAGCGTACGCTTTTAACCTACATTTTATGGGAANGAGCGATGATCAACAGGGGGTCGCGCTCACAATGTTGTGATAGCGTGAGGCCGCCTCGCATCACAGGGCGACGAGGCACCACATACGAGAGAGGTTCGCGGCACAGAGTGAATATGCGCGTGTAACCTTTACATTAACCATTTCTTTAGTTCAAACACGGTTCAATTGTTAGCAATACCTAAGTCAAAATCATACAACTCAAACTATTGGTTTTCAAGGTTGTTTTCGTGAAAACACGTTGTACAAGTTCGCAATCATTCCTCTGGCATTATTTACTGTAATGGAGACAATTTTAACTATGGAAAGTATTTTATATAATCTTTTCACGGTAGACTGAGCAGTTTTCAAAAACCTGCTTACGATCTACTTGTATGCACATTGTGTAGTATTCCACCACATGTGAAATTAATATTGTTTTGAATGAGTCTTCCCACTTTATTCATGCGTTGGTTAAGTGAAACTCTGAAATTATCAGATAAATAAATATTATACAAATTTGATATTTAGGTAATGCACATCCATTAAACACCCAGAAAGCGAACGAAAATTTTTAGTTTTTGCAAACATTTTGTAGCACATTTTATTCAACGTTAAGACATGGAATTGTTTTCCCTCCGTCGTTACAAATTTACTGGGTGCATGCCAGTCAGTGTGTATATTAAAATATACTGTATGCAGTTAGGAACAGTGACATTTTTCAAAATTTGATTTCAAAAGTGCTCAATAAACAGTCAGCGGCCTATACACAACACAAATTTGTTGAGAAGAATTAGACATAAGCAAACATCGTGTTAGTGCTTGATCACGCGGGCAAATCATGAGCCAATGCCGGTGACATGTATTGGGTTCGCAGTAAGCTGAGAACTTTAGAAATAAAAATATCGGGGAAATATCGCTCCAAATTTTCCTCGAACGCACGTAAACTATATAGCGTAAGCACTTGTTGGAATTGATACTCACAGTGATGCCGGCAATGAACTAGGAGTCACATTAGCGTGACTTAAAGCCCTGGGTAACCCCACAAACTGTAGCCATGCTGCACGCTAAGTACAGGTATGACCACGTGTGTACACAGCAATAGTCAGTGCTCAGTAGAGTCAGTTTCGCCCCTGAGGCTAATGTGAATCATGGAGGTCTCTAAAGGTCTGCTTAGTAAAGAGTTCTTCCAAATCACTCTTAGGCATCGGTGCGTGCTCCACTGGTCGAAGGTAGTGTTAATTTTTATATATCGCTGTATAAGCACGTGTATGGGCTTAAATATGAAGAAATCATGGCTGTCAGAATGCTCACCCAGCGAAGAACCCGCTACAATAGAAGTGAAGACTTCGCTTCCCACACAGTACATGATATAGATGGGATATTCCAACTATATTCAAGATATTTCCGCAATATCATGATGTACATGGGATATGCTGGGGTTATACCAACTATTAAACCAAATTATGTTTATCCTAGAGTAATCTTTCTAAATATCCTTAGGATATTATATTGTCACATTCACAGAACATCTTAAAATACATCATAAATATACTGGAGGTATCCCACATAAGTCTCAGATATCCTGGTGGTTTAGAATATCATGGAAGTAAATTTTTCTGGAGATCGGATGGTTATCTTTTTTATTATCTTCGGTATATTCAGGAAGTCCCTACACTACCAGAAGTGCAAATTCAAAACTCCAGGTGACTGAAAGACTATACAGACACCCATAAGGGATGTATATTTGGATATACTTAGAAGATATTAAGATATAAAGATCTTAAGATATATCATCGCACATTCAAAGATGTATTTAAGTTGTACGTTGAATGCGTCCACTGGGTATGTAGCTATGATATCCTTCGAATTTACCACGAAGATGTCTGCAGAGCATCCCAAAGGAGGACATTGTCCCAATATCACAATATCACAGGATATCCATAAGGTATCTCACAGACTTACTGGAATATCTATGTGATATCTCCAAATCCCTCAAGATATCCCTAGAATGTTTTAGGGCATCTGTGTACTGTGTGGGTTTCTTCTTTTTTGCAAGAGGAATCAACATAATGACAAGAGGCTGGCGCCATTTGCAGCCACGTAGATTCCTTTTCCACTCCCAATTATCTGCGCAAGTGGTTCCGTTTATAATAATCTCTCTTTCGACGATACGTTGAGCCGTAACTAGAAGTCAGGGCGATCATGTGTGAATCTTTCAATACCTCCCTCCAAGTTCCACTCTCGGCGTGCGACTAGGAGAATCATTCTCCCAGCACTCTTTCCCTAAATTAGTATTTACACGACGCAATATACATGCTCAATTTATGCAAGATGACTCTTTAATACTAAATCTCATTGGAGGTTATCTCGTGCAGGTTGGATAAAGTATGAGATAGAGCATGTCCTGTTTTCAGCAGAGTTGCACAAAACGAGGATTCTATCGGTTTTTCTTATGTGTGTGCCAGTCATGTGACCACCCATATGTCAACCTACAGAGGTATAAAGAAGGAGAGCAGAGAATATAGCTGTGTGAAGAGGAATCAGGCAGAAAATATTCATTATGAAAAACTCTTGAAAGTTTGGTTTTGGAAATGGAATGGAGTGCAAAAGTGTTGTGAGAATATTAGAAGAAATGAATACAAGGAACATCCTGTTCTATTTAATAGCAACTATTTTCAAACATCATATGTTCATGATGTTTAATTATTAGAAATGTAGCGTGTTAATATATACCGATGCCATCAACGTTTCTCATGCGAGGGAGTGTTTAGCTAGAAATTCGATGCGTGGACTCGTTTCTCGTGGTATTTTCCTAATATTCTCGCATGAGATGTCTTATGCAAGGCCCAGTACGAAATCAATTTAGCTTGGAGTAAAGGCAGCTTAAGCGAGGATGAAGGCGGGGGCTTACTGGTGGAGTGAGTTTGCCTGTCTCACTCCGCAGTCTCACTTCCTCCGCCAGCGCCATTAAAGTGATTGCATGGCGCGCGGAGCGAGGCTGCTGCAGATTGGGATCCAGCAGCTTCCACTGCCTCCACCAGTCGTGCACACTAGAGCCTCGAGGTGGCAAAGTCGCTCTCAAACTTGGCTGTGACATCTGCACGCTTTTCCTCGCTTTCTTATACTGGTTCCTCACCACGTCATATTTTTCTTGCGCGTGATAATCACAAATACAACACGGCAGTTGGATTTCTTCATTTCCCTACCGTTTAGGGGATTCTGCAAAAATATCACCTCACGTTTTTTAAAGACATTTATTTAAGGACTGTAAATAAATCTACAATAAAATGTGCAACTCCTGGGTCAGCATTTAGGCAGAGAGTTAGAATTTGACCTTTAACTGGCTAACATTTAGTTTTACCTTGACTTATCAGGGTGACATGTGCATTGCTTAGAGGAAGTCATCAGTCATGTCTGTAACACTTGTCATGACAGGCCAAATCTCATAACTGTGTGCCATGAATTTCGTACCACAAATTCAGAAGAGAGAGAGAGAGTGTTGTATTGGCCTGGTTGGCTTGAAAATATGCTAGCCAGTACAAGATGCCGATTAAAAATCTGTTATGGTCTCCGTTACCAATAGCGATAGCAGCGCCCAAGAGCTAGCCTTTGGGCTCTTACAAAACAAAAGCTGTTCACGGTAAAGTGAGTACTTTGGAAAGCAGCCTTTGAAAATCATCACTGCCCATATTTGCAGTTGAACACACTGGCATTCAGGCTCCCAGTTAAATTTGGCATTGAATTACTGCAAACAGTTACAAGGCGTGACTCTGCATCGCGAGTGCAATACTTACATTTATGGTCACTATAATTCGGTGTTCTGGTTGTAGTACACATTAGAGCACGGATTCGCATTTAATTAACACACTTACGTTCCTATCAATTATCCCGTCTTCACTTGTATGGCGCATGAATAAAGATATCTCGCCCATGTCAGTGTTCATTGTGCGTATGTCAGAAGGATACAACATGAGAGCAAAAGTAGCTCCTAAGCAGGGATTTAAAAATTGCTCAGTTAATCGTGAACAGCCAATACCGAGGAATACATCCTCCTCTGACGTATTACAACCCATCAACTCTAGTTTAATTCCGGGCGCGATTCTACATTGTGCCGTACTTCACATTGTGTTTTTACGATTTTGATCACGCTTTCTTGCAATAGTCGCTATCCCTTGCTTCGAGCAAAACTTTACGTCATCACACATATTGTAACGATAATTGGTAATCTTTCTGTGTAAAAACACCTCCCTTTTGAATAAAAGCAGAACAAATGTTTCCATTTAAAGTTTTCGAAACTCCTTTCATGATTTTTGTGAGGTCAACTTTAATAACACATGAGCGAATAACTAAAAAAAATGGTTGCCTGTAAAGTCGGTTTTACGGGCGAAGATTTTACGTGACAACGTAGTGCTGCGCGCGCGGCAGACCGATCATAGTTGAGTGGGAGAGAGACGCAAGGCATTCGGCGGGCCTCTCTCTCGTTCGGTGACTCATCGTAACGTTACCGAGCGTTACACTTTTTCATAAGTGACTCCCAGCCGCAACCTAATTTAAGACGTTGTCACGTCAAAAAATGTATTTAACAAATTATAAACATCTTGTAAAATTTAAACCGTGGCCACCGATCATGAAGTGGCAAAATTTTGACATTGTTGTTCTAATCATAAAACTGCAAGTTATAATTACGAGTTTAGAATAGATGCGGTGTTTAGATGAGTGGTTGCTTTGGAAGGCAGAAAGTATCACTCAAGGTTTTTTTTTNCGAGTTTAGAATAGATGCGGTGTTTAGATGAGTGGTTGCTTTGGAAGGCAGAAAGTATCACTCAAGGTTTTTTTTTGTTTTTCAGCTTCTGAAGATGGAAAAAGAATTTAGTAGACTAGCATTGTAGGAATTAATTAAGGAATNTTTTTTTTTGTTTTTCAGCTTCTGAAGATGGAAAAAGAATTTAGTAGACTAGCATTGTAGGAATTAATTAAGGAATGTCCCGACAGATCAATTGACGAAAAGCTCCGGTCTATGGAAAAAAGATTAGCTGATATAACGAGGTGCGCAGATGCTGAGAGAATTTCTCTTAACCGTTCTCTCAGTCATTTTAAATCTGATTTGAAGAAAGGTGGTCTTTAGCAAACCATAAAGAGGAGAGGTTCCAGAAAAAGAATGGTGATGGGTTGTCAAATATCATAAAGGTACATATAAGTTCTTTAACTTCCCCAGGCCGCCCTCAAAAAGTCCAGTGAAAGGAGTAAACGTAGGAAAACCGAAAAACTGCGACCACTATCAACCCCTGAAGAGCTGACATTTGCTGCGTCTATGTAACATAGAGCTGCTGGAGTCCTTGATGCAACTGACCTGATCAAACAAAGCACCCAAACTCCAACAAAAGCCGCAAAATTTAAAAAGACTCTTTTAATATTCGAAAAGAGCAAAGTAAAAAAACATACCCCTGAGGAAGCATTAGCGATATTTGTTGCTGCAGAATTAACGAGAAAGNCGAAAAGAGCAAAGTAAAAAAACATACCCCTGAGGAAGCATTAGCGATATTTGTTGCTGCAGAATTAACGAGAAAGCAGGATGAAATGGTACATGGTGCAAAAAAATATGTCTACCCTTGCTACTTATTGCTCAAAAAAGCGAAAGCACGATGTTATCCACGCGAAGACTCAATTATCGTCTCGGAAACATTGGGTGAAGTTAAGCTGCAAGGCTTATTGGATCACACCACTTCTCGGCTATGCAAATATTTCGAAGAGGTATTAAAAGTTATAGATTTTGAAGAAAGGCACACCCTAGAATTAATATCTANCGGCTATGCAAATATTTCGAAGAGGTATTAAAAGTTATAGATTTTGAAGAAAGGCACACCCTAGAATTAATATCTATATGGGGTTGCGATCGTTCTCAGCAATCCCAATTTAAACAAAAATTTCAGAACATAAGTGATAGGATAGTGATGCCAATATTTTTCAGAGCTCTTTTGTACCTCTAAAACTAATTGCCAATGTAAGTAAAAAAAAAAAAGAAAACCATATGGCAAAACCCAACCCCCTCCTCCACAAGATTCTTCAAACGAATCCGCATCCGCTTTGTGCATGAAACCACATATATTACAAATGAAGAAATTCGGTGCATTGAGAGTCAAATAAACACGTTGAACAAATCAGAAGTGCCAACTGATGGTGGAGTACTTAAGATTAAACACACTTTGTTACTGACAATGGATGACGAAAAAGTCTGCAATGCTAGGCACAACATCAACAATGAGGTGTTTCATTTATGGACTTACATCAAAAGACTTTAATAAATTAGATAAGAGTTTCCCAGAAAACCCTGAAACCTTGCAGTTTGGTCTGTCAACTTTGCATGCACGCGTACGATTCTTTGAGTCAGTAATTCACTTGTCATACAGAATCCCAATTCAGAAGTGGCAGGCGAGAAGTGAAGACGAAAAACCAATTGTAGTTGAGACTAAGAAGACATACAAAGAAAGTTCAAAGACGAACTGGGACTGCTTCTTGATGTTCCTAAGCAAGGGTTTGGAACATCAAATGATGGGAACACAGCTAGAAGGTTTCTTTCAGATCCAGAAACTTCCTCTCGAATCACAGGAGTACATCAAAAACTGATTAAAAGGTTGAGTGAAACATTGGAAGCCATAACAAGTGGGCATCACATAGATGAAACATAGAAATAAAACATCGAAAAAAGTTCGTCCAAAACTTGAGTAAAACCCTTGTCCTCTGGAACACACAAAGATCACGTAAAAATTAGAAATCTTTCCAGAGTCAAACATGGCACATACAACCGGGTAAAGACTAATGCTGTTCTCACCCATCTCAGAGGGAAGCTACGAAACTGCGTAGGATCACCAAAGATTAATAATATAAAAAAATCCTACATATTTAACTAGACTCTCTTTGCACTACTGCACATGACGAATCCAAAAAGGAAAAACAATCCTGCAGGGGAATTATCCACCTATTATCCACCTGCGGTAACCTCCTGGACACGGCAGAACACGGCGAACACGTCATGGTCCAACCACACTTGTGCAGAGAGTCACACAAAAAAAAGTTAGCGACGGCAGAAGGATACAAAACTGTGCATTGTGTGTAAGCACAAAGGTTACAACATAAAGTACGCAACTTCTTCCTAGAGACCACTCGGGGTACCGAAAACGGTCCACAGCTACACACAACTGTTCTGCAGTAAGAATTACATGCGTTGCACCTCTGGCAAGTGGCGNTACCGAAAACGGTCCACAGCTACACACAACTGTTCTGCAGTAAGAATTACATGCGTTGCACCTCTGGCAAGTGGCGCGAACAAGGTACAGCGAAAGGTGTCCCACGCCTCAGAAATGCAAGCGTGCCAGCTCTCTGCAGCATTCAACCGGGCTTCAAGCAAATCTTGGAAGCGAAGTTAGTTCTGTGCTAACTCCAATGCATGAATACCTGACTGAAATAAAACTTCTAAAATAATACAATTGTCCTAAAATTGGAATAAATCACCATTGGCCTAAACTTTACCAAAATACTAATACAATTAATTAGGCCAAAATATTACAATGTATGAGAGTAGGTAAAGTATGAAAAATAATGTGCCATAAAATTTTAGAGACATTTTTTAACGCACAGTGCCTACCAGTGGATCTTAAGCAGTCCTTTCAAAAGGGCTCAGTCTACTATGAATAACCTATAACAAGGTTCCTCAACAATGACAGCTAGCCGCAAGAGTGGCAGTTTTACATTTTGACTCAGAACATGGATACATCTAAGTAGAGAGTTAACAATATAAATTAGGAACTAAGAGAAGTATCTTAGTCTCTTTACGTGTACAAAATAAATAGATATCTTGTTTCTGTTTCCTAAGAGACATGAAGAAAGTTTTAAAAATGTATCTTACAAATTCATTACATAACTTCTTTGCTTATGAGCAGAAGTGCACACATCCCATATCG
Organism: Clitarchus hookeri; assembly: GCA_002778355.1. Taxonomy (NCBI): domain Eukaryota; kingdom Metazoa; phylum Arthropoda; class Insecta; order Phasmatodea; family Phasmatidae; genus Clitarchus; species Clitarchus hookeri. Next base: position 139,603 of record NQII01000647.1, read on the forward strand.
ACGTTACTTATGCATGCGTTGTGGGTGGGTGGTCAAAAGGCGTTGACAAGTCTGTACTGCGCTTAATGAACTTTTCATAAATTAGAACGTATCACCATGCCCCTGTAACATGTAGTCCCAGTTTTCCTTTAATATTTTTTTATTATTTCATTTACTACAAAAATAAATATAAAAATATTCCTTAGAAAGAAATTAAATGTGAATAAAACTAATCTATATAGTGAACAAATTTAAGAAGTACTAATTAGAACATATGTCGAAGATGATAAGAAAAATATAACAAAAGACGATAGTTTTTGCGAACTGTATTTTGCATATGATTTGCAGGTATCGCTACTCTACACTCACAGACAACAAGACTGTCAGTGTAGTGTTGGACATTTGATATTATTTGGGTTGTGCTACAGTGTACGTCGTCGCTAAACGTGCCTGTATTGTCTGATATGTCAGTACATAGTTAAATATAATTTAACATGGTTTCTCTTCTTGTTTATTCCTTTCTATTAATGTATTCCTCCTGCGATATAAGTTGAGTTGAGTTATTTCGGAGGCCCTTAACAACAATATCTTGAGAGCCGATGAGGGTGAAATGAGGTGAGAATGGAGCAGCGCTGGAATGCAAGGGTGGGCGAAACTGTAGATCCCCGAGATAATCCGCTGACCAGCGGCATCGTCCGGCACGATTCCCACTTGCAAAAATCGGGAGTCACCCAGCCGGGGATTGAACCCGGTTCGCCTTGTGTGAGAGGCGAGAAGTATAACTGCTTAGTCCCCGTGGCCCCTTTCTGCGAAATAAGGAATACATACAAGCGGCATGGTTGCATTAATATACAACATGTGTACTCACTGTGAAAACAAATATGTTGTTTTAAACGTAAACTAAATTACAATTCTTAAATATTTTCCTAAAACAAAATACGTTTATCTATAATCTTCAGAATATATATATACAACTGTCATGAGATTACGGTACTCGTAAAAAAGTCGTCAATTTTCTGTTAGTGTTTGAGACACAAAATAGTTTGCACGGTACCTGTACCTTGCGTTAGGTTTGGGATTGTTCTCATCGTCGACGCAAAATTTGCGTTCACAGACTCAGCGGTTGCCTTAAGAGCTAAAGCAAAGCTGCGTTGACGGTATGTTTGCTCGCCAACATTTGTTGTGTTTTCTTGTGTGGCAGTCGTAACAGACCTGCTGGTACCGAGTTCGATCTTTGCGGAAATAGCAACACACTTAAGATCGCGATCACGTGCAGCATAAATACCGACTGTAAGCAAGTATTTACAATTGTAACTGTGCTATAGCCGTACCAGAGTATCGACGAAGCTGGGAAAACCTACTATTAATTACAGCAGGTTAACATTTTGCGAGATGATGTTATGTGAATCAACTGAAATTTTTCCAGCAGCCCATATCACAGAGGCAAACATATCATGTCACATAATTACTGAGCAATGGTCCATGCTAGTTTTAACATAGCCACAGTGCTGAGGAGTTTCACTTCACTTGCAGTGGAACTCTCGTCAAGAGTACTCATCACAATGTGTCAGTTGACGATAGGCATGGGCAATTGGTGAAGTCAATGTGTCAGTCGACGATAGGCATGGGCAATTGGTGAAGTTCTAAAAATATGAAATCACTATATGCCTAATATTGAAACCACGGGAACAACATTTACGTCAACTGGAAGAAAAAGAAAAATCATCGTGGCAGACAAGCGGTACCACGAAACGAAAAAAAGACAATACTAACCAACGAATGTTTCCTTGGCGGTCTTAGCTACAAGGTCTGTCGACATGAGGGATTGTGAAAGTACAAGTCAGTCATTTCTTATGACGCTGTAACAAAATATGGAAATTCACGGATATGAGCAATTCCCGTCTGTACTGTAGAGAATTTTTTTTTCAGTTCTTTGAATTGCCACACAACACCATGCGTTCTGTAGATAAAGGTTAGGTAACATCTAACGGCGTTTACCAGATAGATATGAGCATATATCTGGCATAATCTTTTCCTCTGGGCGTTTTAGATTGGCACGGCAAAGTGGGATGCCGTTGTAGAGAATTTTAGTAGGTGTAATAAATGATGGTGTGATTTTCATGTGAACATAGTTTTCTATTACACGCGACACTGGTAAATGTGAAAGAATTATTTTACTTTTATCAATTGACAATTTAATGTTAAGAAACATATTCGGTTTAAATGATTCCCTGCGAGAATACATTTATAATTCAAACAGAATTCATTTGAGTTTATGCAGTGAGTAATCCTGGAAAAGACTGACTAGAGTTATTGTAGGACATGTAGTACCAGATGAATTATGGAAGAAGGGTTTGTTCCTGGAATACGATATTTTTTTTTAAGTATACCTAGAAGCGTTTTCGTTAGGGTTAGCTCTGCGTTTTCGGTTCCTGAAGAATTTTTTAAGGGCACTGGAAGGGAAACAAAAATCCTGGTATTGTCCTTCGACTCAGCTGAGTAATTGAAGCAGCCTCGTGATTTCAACAGGACTATTAAATGGCGATAATAACTATCTTCTGAAAAATTTGCGTGCATTTCCTGCATAACATTTGGTAAATCTAGAACCATTCAGCATTGCAAGAGGGGCTTGATTTAACAGATATTAAAGTAGCATTTTTTTTAAAAAGCTTGAATCTTTATAACATAAATATGATTTCGCTCCGTCGCACATTTTCAATGCAGGTAAAACAGTCAGTTATATAGCAATAACAAAGAGAAAAGATCAGCCAGAAAACTAAATTCAGGAGAACAGCGAACGAATTTGTTTCTCTTGTTTTGCATGAGTATTATGGAGTATTCCTTTGTACATCCTCGTAGTCTTTAAAGGACTTGAAAATGATGCGCTATGCAAAAGCACAGATAATTATCAGACAAATGAAGTAAACTGTTATGTTTATTAGTTCACGTATTTAAATTCATCCGACAATCAGAATAAAATTCTGTGTTTTCAACTGTAAATGGACATGCATACATGACAAAGTTGATGATTTGTTTGATATACTTCGCATATCGATTTAATACTAGGAGCATACGCCGAAGTGTGTACTCTTTAGATGAAAGAAAGTATTTATGTGATAATAAGTGAATTTAATATTGCTGGACTTGTAAGTAATTTGTACATTAGAATTTGTAGTTTAGAAGATACATCAAATTTTTTTTATTGAAGAATTCATCTCGCAAACCCAAACATGTACAGCGATTACGATTTCGCAGAGAACCCCTGTGACAGACATTACAGATCATTTTCTAGAGCAGCACGTAGCTTCAAATTTTAGAGACACTTGCAAAAATAAATATCACCCTTACGGGGACTTGTCCAAAACACTGTTAGCTATGACGAACGCCAGTAACATCAAACCACCATTTGAATACAAACGCATCGCACAACCCCACAACCTTTCACACATGCAGATCGGAACCAGCTATTTCTCCTAAACTACAGCATCAGTAAGCGAGATGAAATTTATATGAAACATCCAAAACATTCTTACAAAACTGGATTTCAATTTTATCCCATTACCGATAGCAATATCAAGGGAAACGTTACACACAAGCATGCCTTGAAATTTTACAATTCATTATTCGGCAATATTTAAGACAAACAATGGCAATAAGTTGAAGGATAGTAAACACTTTAGTTTCAAACTTTCGGTGATAAGTGTCACCAATTCGAAATTTATTCGAGAAAACTATGAATAAGAATAAAGGATGTTGCTGAGAGAGAATTGAATTCAATGCAAAAACTGTTTGGGTCCATGAAGAATGTGCTAATTTTGATGAAACTCGTTGACATTTTATTGCGTCTATTTTAAAATAAGAAGTCGCTAATATGCTAATATTAAGGGTTATTTCACTTCTGAAATTTTTAAAAGTTTAAATTGATTGGTGTGTCTCATCCAGTACTACCTACCGGTACATCCTTGCTAACCATTTAAAGATTGTGCCCATATTTCTGCATTTTATATCATGTGCGACAAATTTCTACAACTGACTTGTTAAACACGTGGGTGGCAAGAAATAATTTACCCTTCAATAATTTTTTTTAGAAGGAAAATAATTTTCACTTAATTTTCTGATAAAAAACATATTTCCCCCTTTTCAACTCCGTCAGCCTTTTATGTGTTTTAGAGAAAATTTTATAAAAGAATATGAGACTAGTCTGACATCGATGAAAACATCGAACTATAATATTCATCTCCCGATCGATTCTACGACGTATCTGCTTAAAGTTGTCCATATAGACCAAAGAAAGCATATTGGTTTTACGGCGGCAATGTAAAATTACGTTTTGCTTACCAAATTAAAGGTAACTTATCTGAATATGGTTTTGCATACTTTGGTGACAGAAGTCGCCAGCCTCCGGTATTATACGAGATAGTGCGCCAAACCTTCCAAAAGGGAGCTCGCAACTTCGATATATAAATGGTTTTTTGATATCTNAATATGGTTTTGCATCCTTTGGTGACAGAAGTCGCCAGCCTCCGGTATTATACGAGATAGTGCGCCAAACCTTCCACAAGGGAGCTCGCAACTTCGATATATAAATGGTTTTTTGATATTTAATTATGCTAATCAGTGTCACTTTCAATAATTGTGGTGTTAAAGAGCATGACGCTGATAAAAAGCTCATATCACANTAATTATGCTAATCAGTGTCACTTTCAATAATTGTGGTGTTAAAGAGCATGACGCTGATAAAAAGCTCATATCACACACGCGACGATTTTTGTAATAAGGAATACAGTTGGATAGGAAATAGCATAAAGTAGCGATTGGCATTGATGCATATTTGGCTAAGTGTCATTTCGTTGCTCAAATGAAGATATATTTCAAGTAGACTATCATATTTGTTGTATGAAGTAAACAGTTCTGAAAGTATATGCATATTTCCTAAAGCGGTACCAATCGTGTATTGCGGTATTGTGGGCTTTGTGTTACTAGTTATATAATGGCAGAGGTTGCAGTTTGTAAATAACGTTAGAGTCAACGTAATTTTAAAAAAATTTTAATTTTTATATTATGTTTATTGTTGCGTTATTACATCGTGACAGTTCAGACATTATGTCNAATTTTAAAAAAATTTTAATTTTTATATTATGTTTATTGTTGCGTTATTACATCGTGACAGTTCAGACATTATGTCTGTGCTGCAGTGTGAACCAACAAAGTAAAAGAGTTTTGTAAAACTATCAAGGTTTTCCTTCTTTAAATTTTAAATAAACCGAAAATCGAAGAATCTGGTTTGGTGAGTAGGTATAGCAAAACGTGCATTATTTTATATCGCTCAAAATTACAGTTCAACTTTTGAACTTTAAACGTTGGATGATTGCCAGAAAGGTGAAAATTTGATTCTAATAATTTTTCAAGATTGCTTTGCACTGTAATAATTATATTTTTGTTATACAAATACACTATTTGATCCATTTGTAAAGATGAAGCAACGGACGAGGACAGGCAGTGTTTTCATTTACTTTAAGACATTAAAAAAATATGTTACCTTAAAAAAATTAATTTCCACTGCAGATTAAAAATGTGCAAAAATATTTACGTTTCTAAAAAAAAAAAAATCGAAGCTAGACTCTGTGTTACTAAATTCGTGTCTCTATGTACGTTGTGTTATGTTTATTTTTCGATCGATATTTCGTCTGTGTTTGTGAGCTATTTTTTACATTTGTGGGACACAATAACAATGGTATTTCAATTAAACATGCACTAATAATTTTTTTTTTTATGTTTTAAATTTTATGAAATGTAAATTTACGTAATGTATACAAGCTGAGCACTGTTTGGCGCTAATACAAAAAAAAAATGTAAAGCATCGCGTTTTGTTGACAATAAGATGAGGGTGTGATGGTGTGTGACTGTTCAAGGCAGCCCTACTGTACAACTCGGAATTTAAATGCTGTTTGTTTTAGCAGGTAACCATTTCAATGCAATTCGAGTACAATCTGCTCCACATACTCATCGCATTTTTACACGTATCTTTTGTAACAAATATGTTGAAAAGTCCCTATTTTGCTACTTTTTCCCCTAGTCAAAGAAACCGTAAATACCGTATATAATAACTCTGTGTGGAAGCTAAAAAAATTTTTTAATGGAAGGGAAACTACATATAGCAGTAAGGTGAGAGACTAGGCGAGTACTGGGGAACCACATGCAGTGCCACATAAATATTTATAATACAGGAGTGAAACAGCCGATAATACTGCCAANAATTTTAAAAAAATTTTAATTTTTATATTATGTTTATTGTTGCGTTATTACATCGTGACAGTTCAGACATTATGTATGTGCTGCAGTGTGAACCAACCAAGTAAAAGAGTTTTGTAAAACTATCGAGGTTTTCCTTCTTTAAATTTTAAATAAACCGAAAATCGAAGAATCTGGTTTGGTGAGTAGGTATAGAAAAACGTGCATTATTTTATATCGCTCAAAATTACAGTTCAACTTTTGAACTTTAAACGTTGGATGATTGCCAGAAAGGTGAAAATTTGATTCTAATAATTTTTCAAGATTGCTTTGCACTGTAATAATTATATTTTTGTTATACAAATAAACTATTTGATCCATTTGTAAAGATGAAGCAACGGACGAGGACAGGTAGTGTTTTCATTTACTTTAAGACATTAAAAAATATGTTACTTTAAAAAAATTAATTTCCACTGCAGATTAAAAATGTGCAAAAATATTTACGTTTCTAAAAAAAAAAAATCGAAGCTAGACTCTCTGTTACTAAATTCGTGTCTCTATGTACGTTGTGTTATGTTTATTTTTCGATCGATATTTCGTCTGTGTTTGTGAGCTATTTTTTACATTTGTGGGACACAATAACAATGGTATTTCAATTAAACATGCACTAGTAATTTTTTTTTTATGTTTTAAATTTTATGAAATGTAAATTTACGTAATGTATACAAGCTGAGCACTGTTTGGCGCTAATACAAAAAAAAATGTAAAGCATCGCGTTTTGTTGACAATAAGATGAGGGTGTGATGGTGTGTGACTGTTCAAGGCAGCCCTACTGTACAACTCGGAATTTAAATGCTGTTTGTTTTAGCAGGTAACCATTTCAATGCAATTCGAGTACAATCTGCTCCACATACTCATCGCATTTTTACACGTATCTTTTGTAACAAATATGTTGAAAAGTCCCTATTTTGCTACTTTTTCCCCTAGTCAAAGAAACCGTAAATACCGTATATAATAACTCTGTGTGGAAGCTAAAAAAAATGTTTAATGGAAGGGAAACTACATATAGCAGTAAGGTGAGAGACTAGACGAGTACTGGGGAACCACATGCAGTGCCACATAAATATTTATAATACAGGAGTGAAACAGCCGATAATACTGCCAACTCCAGCAACAAGAAAAATAGCGTCACTAGCCGGCAACGTGTTGCCAGCCAGCGCCAGCCGACAACCCAGCCGAAAGGAAATATTTCGCAGTACGCAGCAGCCAATCAGACACGAGGCCCGTTAATAAAACCTCGTGCAGCCAATCAGCACATGGACATGGCAAAATGAAAGGAACCACCACGCCATTATACTTCTGTGTAGTTAGCTGTTCTGTAGCAAAGCGATGCCTTGCTGTATGAGAAGTCAGTTGCTGATTGGCTGCTGCGTGGAATGGGTGAAAGGTCTGATTGGCTCTGCTGTGGGATGACTGGCGGTCAACTTGCAGTTTCGCTTTTCAAGTCATTCCAACTGGCTGAATATCTTTTTTTTTACTGCAACGTAAGTTGCCCAAGATTATATAGAAACATGATTTATTTGTTAGTTTTGTATTTTGTTTTCATTCATAATGAATCTTTCCTGATGGCAAATTTACCAGACTCACCAAACTACAGCAATTTTACATCAGACATTAAAATTAACGCTTATTTTTATTTATCATAAAGCAAGTTTAAAAACGTAATTAATAAAATTATCGTGTTTGCAGTAACATAAAAATTAAGTTTCAAATATTAATTTAAGTTTTTTTATGTAGTTAAATCAAGGAATTGTAAAAGCGAATAAATTAAATATATATATATATATTTATACGCCTTATTTTTCGTTTGTAATTCATATTTCAGTTAATAATTGAAGTGATGTATTGTTCGCGTGCAAAGCAAATGACTGCATAGTGGCCAATTTGAAACGTACCAAATCGCATATTACAAAGTAACTAGTTGAAACACAGCGCGAGTAACAGTTGTGTGACCAGGCTGACTATATAGGAGCACCTGCGAACATGAGAGGCCGCACAACAGCCACGCGCTCCTTGTTGCCTACGAACTCGGGAGAGAAACTCGAGATGGAGGCGGGCTGCCCGAGAGTTTTTTGCGTCGAGTGTACATCACAGACAAGTTCGCTGTAAGTCTCTCTCTCTCTCTCTCTCACTCCCCTCTCCCCCCTTCTTTTCCCCATGCTACTTCTCCCTCTGGCCCAGCAAAGTCGTCCGCCAGGGAAAGGCAGCAAAGCCCACCGTGGACCGCTTCAAATGCGGGCAGTCGAGCAATTTTCCCTGAGTCCCTCCGTAATAGCAACAATCTTTACTGCCTCCCCGAAGGTTTTCTTATTTATCTCTCTTCTGTTGCAGGGATTTACAGCGATAGTTGCTGACGTGCAGAAAATAACTTCAAAGCGCGCATCGAGAAGGGTTTAGAGAAAACGCTATTACTGCGAGGCAGGGCAAACAAATAAAACTTGAGAACGCAAGGAATCGCGGTGTTTGACATCACAGTTTCCTAATCTTTTATTTCGCTAAATCGAGTGCATATTACATTTTTTATTAGCGTCTTTTACGATTGAGTTTGCCTTACCTATTTCGGTCGAACACCACAATCATATTCACAAAATCGTTTGCGAAAGGTTTTGTAAAGCGAAGATATGATGTTCAGTCCCAGCTACCGTCATGAATGAATTATGAACAGGTGCGATTCGAAGCACAACGCTACAATGTTATTCTGAGCAACATGGGAAAACGCAGTGAAATGATTTCTCATGCAGNAACATGGGAAAACGCAGTGAAATGATTTCTCATGCAGTAGGTGAAACAAATAAAATATTACGACTTACCACCTACAACGATTGTTAATGGGGGTACGCATCCTTAAGGTAGAAGTAAAGTGGATCTCCTTATAGTGATGCAACCCTCAACACAATAAATGCAGGACACTTTAAAATTTNATGCGTGTTTGTGTTGTCTTCAAAAATACCGAAGTGGCGCAAAGGTTTCGCAGAAGAACGGAAACGTACAATACGTTTTGCAGTTACCAAAATACGATAATATTCTCCTTAATAAAATTAAGCAGGGAAGATAATATTCCAACGCCAGCAGTGGAAAAACATGAATGAGATTCAATAATTACAGGAAACTGNAGGGAAAGGCAGCAAAGCCCACCGTGGACCGCTTCAAATGCGGGCAGTCGAGCAATTTTCCCTGAGTCCCTCCGTAATAGCAACAATCTTTACTGCCTCCCCGAAGGTTTTCTTATTTATCTCTCTTCTGTTGCAGGGATTTACAGCGATAGTTGCTGACGTGCAGAAAATAACTTCAAAGCGCGCATCGAGAAGGGTTTAGAGAAAACGCTATTACTGCGAGGCAGGGCAAACAAATAAAACTTGAGAACGCAAGGAATCGCGGTGTTTGACATCACAGTTTCCTAATANTACTGCGAGGCAGGGCAAACAAATAAAACTTGAGAACGCAAGGAATCGCGGTGTTTGACATCACAGTTTCCTAATATTTTATTTCGCTAAATCGAGTGCATATTAAATTTTTTATTAGCGTCTTTTACGATTGAGTTTGCCTTACCTATTTCGGTCGAACACCACAATCATATTCACAAAATCGTTTGCGAAAGGTTTTGTAAAGNTATTATGCTCTCCATTAGCTTGGAGGATTTCCGATGCTAAAACATCTGAGGATCGTTTACATAACAATGTGGCAGGCAGTACGAAATAGTTCAGCTTTTACACGCGGGAGAGCGCCACAGTCGCAAGGCCGGGAGCACAATGGTATTCCCCAACCNTACATGGGAAAACGCAGTGAAATGATTTCTCATGCAGTAGGTGAAACAAATAAAATATTACGACTTACCACCTACAACGATCGTTAATGGGGGTACGCATCCTTAAGGCTTATTATGCTCTCCATTAGCTTGGAGGATTCCCGATGCTAAAACACATGTGGATCGTTTACATAACAATGTGGCAGGCTGTACGAAATAGTTCAGCTTTTACACGCGGGAGAGCGCCACAGTCGCAAGGCCGGGAGCACAATGGTATTCCCCAACCACTCTCAATCCATCCCACCCCCTTCCTTTTAACGGCGTCTTTCTTTTTGCATATTTTCACCTCAATTCACGGGAACGACCTTGTGGTCTGCCTTGTCCCGTGCTTCTTAGAAGTTTCCACTGTTGTCAAACTGCGCACTGTGTTTGTTGGTGGGGAGGGGGGGGGTGGTTCTACGTACCGCACCGTTTACATGCGTGTTTGTGTTGTCTTCAAAAATACCGAAGTGGCGCAAAGGTTTCGCAGAAGAACGGAAACGTACAATACGCTTTGCAGTTACCAAAATACGATAATATTCTCCTTAATAAAATTAAGCAGGGAAGATAATATTCCAACGCCAGCAGTGGAAAAACATGAATGAGATTCAATAATTACAGGAAACTGTTTTGACATAATATTTTTACNCTTTGCAGTTACCAAAATATGATAATATTCTCCTTAATATAATTAAGCAGGGAAGATAATATTCCAACGCCAGCAGTGGAAAAACATGAATGAGATTCAATAATTACAGGAAACTGTTTTGACATAATATTTTTACTAATGGCAAACAGGTCTTGGAAGGAACTGTTTCATTAAAACTTTTTGTTGAGGGGTGAATGAAAAAGTCACACATTTCAGATCCATACTGATAAATCTAAAAATTATTATGTCGGTATCTGTGCTAATAAGAGGCAAACGAAAACAACTTTATAAATAAAATATTGTTATAAATATTTGATAAACGACTCAAATGGTTTCTATTTAAAAAAAACCCCCTTTGTTTTTATAGCAGATTCAGTAACTCAGTGGCATGAAGCTAATATTCAACATACCACCACAGCAACTGATCGCTATCCAGTTTGAAGTACTGGGTATTTCACTTTTATTTTGCCTACGTACTTAATTTGTTTCCTTTGATATCATAAAACTGTAATTTCATGCAGCGATAATATTTGTATAAAATGTTCACCCTTTCTTTGTAAGAGTACTGTTAACCTTCTGTGCATAAAGCTGTATTACTCGTTAGTTTTCATTTGGGTCCAATAATAGTTAGATAATTCTCTTTAAAAAGGTTGTCTATTAATGGCCTGTGAATTTGTCAAAGAGATACCAAGCACTTTTATGTTTATGCTGAGCACACATGTGGTACTCAAGACAACAAGCTGCTGCTGATTCCTATATCAACCGTTCTCTACAGTATTGAGGTTATATTTAAACGTACTTGTGTCCAGGATGCACCAGCTTCCGCCGCAATACCCTATAATTAAATTTTTTAATANAATGGCCTGTGAATTTGTCAAAGAGATACCAAGCACTTTTATGTTTATGCTGAGCACACATGTGGTACTCAAGACAACAAGCTGCTGCTGATTCCTATATCAACCGTTCTCTACAGTATTGAGGACCAGTAGCTAAGTATTTACTTCGCACTCTTGGAAAGATGTGTGATAAATAGGTTATATTTAAACGTACTTGTGTCCAGGATGCACCAGCTTCCGCCGCAATACCCTATAATTAAATTTTTTAATANAGGTTATATTTAAACGTACTTGTGTCCAGGATGCACCAGCTTCCGCCGCAATACCCTATAATTAAATTTTTTAATATCTTGTTATAGCACAACTTATTTTGTAATGTATGGGAAATATCACATACCAAATTTCGACCGTGAAGCAGCTTATGTTTAAACCTTTCAGTCAATGCGCTTGAGATCAGTTGGTCATCAGATCTGTAAATATCTGTTATATGTGTGCGGTGTTACTGTTGTCAATCGCGCCGACGATGGAGGTTGCAGCAAAAGCCACGCATATAAACTTCTTCCCAGAACTGTGGGCACCTTAAAGGCATAACTGTCGCCGATAAATAAGCTTCTCAATTGCCTGCGGCCCTTTGCATATACACACTTTGTGAAAAACGAATGTAAATTGTGATACCGTGAATTGTGGATAATTTTCAATTCGTGTAATCGACATCGATGGCGAAAATTTGCAACATATTTTCTATGTTTTGTGTGGACCGATCCCATTTGCTCTCAGCCTTAGAAGATCCGTCAAATCGAGTGTCCAGCCAGAGCCCTTCAATATCAGATCTTCCTCCTCGTGGCATACCTTCTTCATGCATTTTTCAACACAGGCTTCGATGTCATCCTCATTACACTCAGGTAAGTTCGAGGTCTTGATTGTTTTCTGTTTGTTAACATCTGGTTTACCATAGTTTCATTCCAACCATATATTATATTTAATTGCTCAGTTTTTCCCCACCTCCTCTGTAAGTTGGTTTATTAAATTTTTTTTCATACAGGTTAGAAATGAATTAACATATTTCGTCGTAGTTATCAGATTTGGAGCAAAATTTGTTTTAAAAAGACCCCTGAATGCTGATCCTTAAATTAAAATGTTATTTTACATACAGCTTTCTTTCTTAGGTTGCGATGCATGGTCGTGTGATGTGCTAGGTGTAGCTTCTGATTCGCGGGTCGAAGTTGCATTGGGACCAGCCTATGATGTGAACTACAAATATGAAAGATGAACCGCTAAGGCTACAGCATAGGATGGTGAAGCCCGGTAACACTGTTTGAGACAATTTTTTTAACTACCGGTACGAGTAAACTGTTTTGAGCACTTCTCACATCTATATGGCATGCGGATGGAAATCCTTACATATGCGTACTTTTCATTCCTTCGTGCTTCATTAGCATTTTCAAGGAACTGCCCATGACATTCACAGCTGAAGTTTTCTGCTTCGATGTTTCTCCTGTATGCGTAGCGCCAGTTACCATCCCAGTACATTTCCTATGCAATGTCGGCTGATAACGCTTAGCATGCAGTGAAAATAGTCCAGTACAGATTTCGAGATACTTTTTCAGGTTGTCACTTCGCCGATCAAACTGCGATTAGTATTTTTCGCATGCGAAAGTAACACGCTCCACATACTGGATACAGTTGACCTCATGTCGCCGAGCAGTGCTGCTTTCAGAAAATTTCTTCTCACAGTAACGACACAATGTTCTGGAAAACGTTCCATCTTGGTTCGAGACGATGCTCCACTCTTCGCAGTCCGTACATCATCCGATCCATCTAGCCCAGAAGTAGCTCTACATACAAGCCGTCGAGATGTAACTCCTCATTCAAGTAGGTAAACTAAAAAGGAGACAGTAAAAAAAAAGGTATGCGATATATTATAAACTGAGAGGCCTCAAATACCGTAGCAGATAGGATTTCGAAAAGTATGCGAATGTTAAATATACATTAAACTCAAGAATAAACATTTAAAACACTGATATAAAGGTCTCGCGTTTAAACAAAGAAAGAATAGCAGGAAAGATCTCCAAGTGCACTCTTGACATGGAATTACAAAAGATTATGAAAAAACCGTCCAAATATTCCATCCATTGGAAGTTCAGCATATAAATATACATATTAAATATTGGCACACTAAGCGAGTGAAAAAAATCAGGAAATAAACCGGTGGAGAAAAAACAGAAACTATTTAATAAATATACGAAACCGAGACCATAAAATCAAGCCATCCTATCCTGATTCGCACTCTGCTTGGAAATAAATTCACAGCGCATAATAATAATATAATATTGGAAATTTAAATATAAAAATACCTGCACTGCTAAATACAGAGACAAATAGTCATGCCTATAACATTCCGCATCACTCCCGGAATTGTTTTAAGCAGCCCAAGCATTACTTTCACATTCCACTCATATGCATACCAGCCCGTTAACAGTTAGAATATTCATGCCTTTACATGCACCATTATTTTTATATGGTTGCACCTGCAATTTGAGCAGTATCCTAATATAATGAGACGAACTATATAAGGGTAAAGACCAAAAGTTGGAAGAAACGAAACACTCAGTTCTGCAAAGCAGGTACGGGCCTCCTTTCAGAAAAATATCGAACATGCTTGCTTGAGAATAAAATACCTTCATTATAATCGATTAAGGCAGCAGCATGAAAGCAAATACAAGTTCCCCACCGCTTTAATATCGAATGCATATTTATGATTCGACGTGACCGATGAGTCCTCTGCATATTGTTACTGATCGTCGGTGATAAATCCAGGCAAATAAAATTACAAAGTAAGTTTCGTACTCAGAACTCAATGTTGTAAATTTCATGCCTTCAATTTGTCGGAAACATAATTTCCTCCCATCGACCTATCGTCGGACCTTGGACATTAATACACCTCTTTCAGTAAAAAAAATTATCGATGCAGGTATCCAAACTGAGATCGCATACTCCAGCCATGATATTTAATGCGCGAGCAAAAAAAATAACTGTGTGTACAAACCAATAATGTTGTGTTTCCCACCTTCAAATGCAAATCATCATGTCTACGACACTGGTACGTGTACAGACGTCAGACGCACGAACCCCCAGTGCCTGGTATGTACACAAGAGACAGTAATATGTAAAATGGGATGTAAAACAAATCGTGACAGCCACAAGGCTCCATCCCACCTAAATGTGTAATGCTTACTGTGGGANGTAAAATGGGATGTAAAACAAATCGTGACAGCCACAAGGCTCCATCCCACCTAAATGTGTAATGCTTACTGTGGGGAAAAAAAATTAAAGTACCCGAAACTGCGCGTTAAAATAAAAAATTTGCCATTCAGCAGCAATAGAAAAATTTNACCTAAATGTGTAATGCTTACTGTGGGGAAAAAAAATTAAAGTACCCGAAACTGCGCGTTAAAATAAAAAATTTGCCATTCAGCAGCAATAGAAAAATTTCCCACCGAACATGCTGGAACATAAAAAAATTACAGAGTTTGATGCATATATGGCGACATGAATCCATTGCGATTTTCCGAATGACTGGCAGAAATTAATCTCAGCTCATACATCACGGATCCCCGGTTCCTCAAATATGAACAAACGTTGGTAATGCTTCAGACAACGACATTTCCATTTACATTGCCTTATGAACTGTAGAATAATCGAATAGCTACCCCGCCCCACCAATTACTCTTCATGAATCGACCAATCAATCGCTTTTGTGCGACATCATCCGTAACCTACAGATACCCCCATCCACCTCATCATCCTTCCATAACCGCCCTTCATCAACAGTGCCTCCCTGCAGTCCACCGGGAACTCACGTTTTCAGCACCTACCACCAGAGCTCACCCATGCCGCCCACTTCCCAGCCCCACCCTCCTGCTACATCCACCTCTTCCACCTCCATTGCATGCATATACCAGCATATGCACGGCCTCGATACACAGTCTTCCACCTGTTGCTGCCGTCCTCTTCACCTGCTCGCCTTAACATTTATTTCTCGTCTGGAGTTTTAGAAGATGTTTGTGAGCTGTCCCAGGGGACAGAAAATAATTTTGGCAATCGTCGCAAAGGGGAGGCTACGCTCGCTTGCTGCCCCCGATACGGAAACGCACTGGCATTTCTACGGAAATAGTTCCTGCTGATGTACGATCACCGCGAAGTTCGGTACTTGTACAAGAGACATCCGACCTACCTGTAGCAGGGCGAAGATATTAGCGACTATCTACCGTGCAGGAAGTGTTTCGAGGGCTGCACCATGCCTTTTCCGGAAAATCCTCATTCCCACGCTTGGTGCAAGCTGCTGATAGCCGTCCCCATCAGAGCCATCACCTTAGTCCCAAATTCGTCACTGCCCATCACCTTCACTGTCATCGAAGAGTTTGCAGCGTGAAAAATATGAACGACTCTGTATACCGGGCCACCGCCGACCTCATGCAGCTGATCACATCACGTCTCCAACTCAGCACCAGCTCCACCTGGCACCCACTCACTTCGATGGCATGCTATGATTGGCTTCCAGCATGTGAGGGCTCCACGCATANATATGAACGACTCTGTATACCGGGCCACCGCCGACCTCATGCAGCTGATCACACCACTATCGGCACTAGCAGCAGTTGGTAGATGCACACCAGAGCTCCTCCCATCGCACCACCTTCAAGATCTTCAATGCACGAGGTGATGTACAACAGATCCGTCGAGCAAGGTATTGTGAAGTGTTATTCCAATGCCATCGCAGGGTTCCATCGTGCGGAGTTCTGGCTGGGCGACCCAAGATTCGAGGAGGCAGTGAAATACATAGATGCCTACGATGGTGTGAATAATGTCCGCCTCTACTACACCTTGGCACCTGCGTACAACCCGTGCATCATGAACGCTTAAGGCAAGTCAAAATTTTATTTTATGGACAGAATCCGGTGTGCGACGGTCACACCTGTGCAGTGTGCAATATGAGGCCAGATGTAACACTACAATGCAGTCCCGACGAACTTTCGGAGTAGAACAAGGGTGAAACCATCGTCATTGAAGAAGGCTGCCAGCGCAGGGACTACGAGAAACGACCGGGGGAGGGGGAAGTGCTTCGCAGAAAATTGTGACAAAGGCGAAAAAAATTATTTATGCACATACAAAGCTTAAGCACTTTGGTGACACAAGAAACACATTTGTATGTACATGTTTGAGAAAAAGCAATAGGAAATAATGGGAAAAATGATAACCAAATATACATATATATACACACACACACACACATTGCAGACATACATTACAACTATGTTCAGTTATCTTAAGGTGTATATGGAAAAAAAAATATGTTTGTTCCATGTTGTAAAATATGCTGCAGGAAAGACAATCGATAATGTTTAAAGTATTGTTTGTAAACGAAATATATGTGTTTAGGATTTTGAAAGATGTATGTATAAAAGTCGATGTAATGTAATAGCCAAGAAAAAACATATCTATATTAAATCAATTGTGCAAACCCATGTCACAAACTTTTTTACGTGTTAATTTAAATAGCTCAAGGCATATTTGAAACGAATGGTTATGACGAAAAGATAGAGCTCAAGTACGAAAAAATTCTGCACGGCATCAGGTAACTGGAGTCTGCACATGTGAATGTGTATGTGCTTCCAAGTAGCTTTATCATATCGGCACCTGTACGGTGTTGGGTAACCATGAAGTCTGCACATGTGCTTGCATGGGAAGAGCAGTGTTAGCATCATCACAGTTCTGCGCCTGCACGGCGTCAGGTAACTGGAGTCTGCACATGTGAATGTGTATGTGCTTCCAAGTAGCTTTATCATATCGGCACCTGTACGGTGTTGGGTAACCATGAAGTCTGCACATGTGCTTGCATGGGAAGAGCAGTGTTAGTATCATCACAGTTCTGCGCCTGCTCGGCGTCAGTCAACTGGAGTCTGCACACGTGCATGCGTACGTGTTTCCAAGTCGTTTTCTCACGTGTATACCTGCTCGGAGTTGGGTTACCCTGAAGTTCGCATATGTGGGAAGAGCAGTGTTAGCACTTACCAGCCACACTCCCCATGCACATCGACACCAAAAATCAAAGTTTCATACACAAAAGCTTACAACCATAGGTATTTACTCTCTCACATTACGAAGGGTCGCTCCCCCTGTCTGAATAGATCATTACAAAACACCTAAGCGAGCGATGTTAGTTCCATGCAGTCCATTATGGTAGCGCATGTGCTTGCTACAATAAAATACAACTCGTTTTCGATGTTGGCAGGAATAACTATCGTCGGGCGCAAGTGAAAGATAGTTCATGTTCCAGGTTCACAAAAGACCATGAGCCGATTCTTCAGTTCGTATGGCCAGGGGAAAAATGCGATAATCACCTGAGCTACATTCTGGTTCCGTCATCACTTTCCATGGGCATGTGTAGGTGGCTACTTCTCCAGTAGCATAATTCGTTGTTTGATGGACAGGACACGGTAGCATCTTAAATATTGTCACGGCGAAATGCATGTATATTCGTTCATTTTTCGGTAGCCAAACAAAGGTGGATAGATTCACCAGCTACTGTGTTTAAACCGAATGAACTACAGGCCAGGTCGCAATCGTACGTTGGAGCTCTAAATAGTACTTCAAGGAAACCTCGAAATCGTTGGTGGCTTCTCTCCTTGTATGAACCCCCCCCCCCCCNCCCCCCTCTTTTAAACCAAACCCATATTCACGCCCGGTATTACATGAGTTTCACTGTAGAGCACATATAACTGCTAAACACAGATGGATCTGAAATTTAGTTAAGTGTACCTCAATTTGAACCGGCAGAACCCATATCTAATTCAACTCGGAGTCAAAGTTTCTGAATTCATTATAAACCTAAGAGCATTGCTTTCTTGCAGTGACCAGACAACTGGCACCCATCTCGGTGAACCAGGTTGGATTCCCGACAGGGCACACCAGTTTTCCATACACGATAAACACAAGCCCTTTACATGTGTGTGTGTGTGTGGCTGTTGATCTGTGTCTCTGTGTGTTGTTTATGTGAGTCTGCCTCCCCAACTTTCAATTTTTGAACGCGTCAACCGAATGTCACCAAACTCTCTACACATATAGAACATAGTAAGGACACCTAGGTTTTATATTATTCAACCACTCTGGCCACTTACTTTCAAAAGGAGGCCATTTTAATATTTAGTATAATATGTGATATCTTGAGAATAATTGTACCTATTGAAACAAAATTTTGAACTGGATATTGGTGTTAGTTCGCCATTTTGGAAGATAGCATCAAATAAATAATAATACTTTTATATTAAATCTCGAAAACTATTGAACCAATTCTCACCACATTTAACACCTAAGTAGTGCAATGGTAGGTTATGTAAACCAATGAGACTTAAACTGGCTATGCACTTTCTTTCAAAATGGCATCCAACATTGAGGGGTGGTAGAGCTCACTAAAACAAACAATTATTGTATAGGAATATATGGGCGGGAGTGACGCTTTGAGGCACAAACACAAAAATAACATATGAAATGCAACACGTTGTTTATTTACAACGTCGCCGCTAAATGTGCCTTTTTACAGCAATGTTTATAATAATTGCTCAAAATTGTTACCACCAACAGTAATGCAAGCTGNCCGCTAAATGTGCCTTTTTACAGCAATGTTTATAATAATTGCTCAAAATTGTTACCACCAACAGTAATGCAAGCTGGGTAGCATCGGTGGAGTGATTGGCGAACAGATTCAAATACGCTGGGTATTTCACGCACGCCACCATTGTCAGCCAATCACGCCATACGTAGAGGTCGCCAAGCATGCGTGACTGTTGGTGGATGCATTTCCAGCAACTGTTTTAACATTTTCTGTACGGAATCACTCGTTAAGTATGCTGCTAATGAACATTTTAGGTTTCCGTTAATGTGTTATGTTTTTGTGTTTGTGCCTCAACGCGTCACTTCCGCCCATATATTCCTATACAATAATTGTTTGTTTTCGTGAGCTCTACCACCCCTCAATGTTTGTCCCATGATTTTAGAATCACCCTGTATATTACAAGCATCATATGTGATGACACATAACCACTATTGCCCACCATTTTGTAAGATAGCGACACACGAATGAAAAAAATATTGTGTCATATCTCGGTGAACAATTAACCGACTCCTCCCAAATTTGGCAAACAAGTAGTACTGCAGCAGATGTAAAATGCAATGTTTAAAGAATTACAGACTCTTATTTTAAAAATGGCGGTTATATAGCTGCCTAAGCTAAGAATGCTATATCCTCGAAACCATGTAATCAATTTGGACATAGTTTTTATGTTGGCAATATATATATTTCAATTACAAATATCAAATGTGTCTATATGGAGTATCTTTTGTCCGCCATTTTGTAAGATACTCCACATAAGAAAAATATTTTATGTCATATCTCGGGAAACAATCCACCTGTTCCTTCCAAATTTGGCTAAGAATTTGTAGGCTACTCTGGTAGGCCACATGAATGTATGTAATTTTTAAGTGTGTCAGACACTTTCAGAATGGCGGCTATAAGACAGTTTTATCTTAGTGTGTTATATCTAGTAAACTGGCTGGGTTATCGTTTTTAACTTAACTGTGTATATATGTGGTATCTATGACAATCATCGAATGTGCTAATAGAAAGATATTTCTTCCATTTATGAATATTGTCACATGAAAAAATTTTGGTTTTTTGACATTTCTTGAGGAATAATCAACTTGTTCGCGTCAAATGTTACACGCATGTAGTGCTGTTAAGTTTAAGGTTAGGCAGATCTTCTTTTTTATGGTGTTAATATAAATAATTTAGATTATTATGTTATATCTATGAAACCATTAGAAAAAATTCAATCAAATTTAATACACTAACAATATTTATTAGAAGCAATATTTGTGCACACAGAAATGCTATTTTCCCAATTTTATTGTAAAATATTGTCATGTGAAGAAATTGACCAATTTTCGGAAAAACTCAACTAATTAATACCTAATTTTGCACATCATTAGTGCTGCAGAAGGCCATGTAAACTTACATGAGATTAGTGTCCAGTATAACAGCTTTATAAACAATCTTAATATTTTTTTANTGCAGAAGGCCATGTAAACTTACATGAGATTAGTGTCCAGTATAACAGCTTTATAAACAATCTTAATATTTTTTTAAATTGTTTAATACAATGGGAAACGTATCTAAATTATTTTTGGGTTTAATGTTAACCTGGGTCGTGGGCACATATTCAAGTTCACAGATGTGAGGTCAAGGTGAAGGTAACCCAGATATAACNTAATGTTAACCTGGGTCGTGGGCACATATTCAAGTTCACAGATGTGAGGTCAAGGTGAAGGTAACCCAGATATAACATGGTGGTCGGGGTCATCATGCCATCTAGGTGTTGAAAATGTAAACAAATTACAAAAGAAAAACCAATATTGTGGGTGGGGTGCATTCGACAGAGTGAGTAAAGGAGAGGGATAGGGGAAAGGAATATTAATACAATTTGATTGCTTGAAGGGGGAAGTCGTCTGCTGGACATAGTGCTGGGGGAACCTCCTGATATAAATTATTTTTAATGAATTTTTTGGTAATTTTTGAAATTATTTTATAATTTTGGGGGGCTTTTTCGTATTAAAAGGCCAAAGGTTTCTGGATGAAGGTCATAGGTCAAGGTCATGGTCACTGAAATCCTTCATGACGGACAAAATGGCCATTGGGGGCGGAATGACCGAGCATGAACTGCTCCAGCACCCCGGTCGCCCGTCCCCACTGAACCCAAATATTCAAAATCGTAATTTCGTATTTGTTAAAATAAATTTTTAAATATTTTTTTATAAATATTTTAAATATATTTTTAGGAGTTTTTATAATTATTTTTAATTTTTCTGAATAATTTTGCAATTTTATTAAGTTCAAGGTCATTAAATGTCATTACCATGGGGTCAAGGTCAAATGTAAATTTCAGGGTCACTTGTATCCAATATGGTGGTTGGGTGACGTCACAACATGGTAGCCGGTGTGGCCCGGCTCCGGTTCCCGTATAACAATTTGACATATCCTGTGCCTTTAAAACTAATATGGCCGCCATTGCTCTGCCCTCGAAAACAATGCCCCAAATCTCCCCCTAATTGGCTGGAAAGCAGTTTGGGGGAATTGTTTTTGCAACTGCGGGGGGGGGGGATTTTACACTTTCGAAGGGAAGAACAAGAAATTTTGTGTGGAAGAGGGAAATTTTGAGGGCAAAAGGACCTTTTTAGGCAAAAAAAAAAATTTTTTTTCAGGGAAATTTAATACATTTTGAGGGAAAACGGAAAATTTTGAGGGAAAAATTGCCGCTGGGCCGCTGGGCGGCCGGAATGACAGAGCATGAACAGCTCCAACGCTTCGCGCCCTGACGCCCTTGTCACAAAACATACATAACCATTCTATTCTTCTCATTACAACTTCTATGTAAAAAGATTCATTAATACCTCTATATTTAATGCTATGCCAACGAAGGAAAACGTGAAACTTGTGCTTCTTTTTAGCTATTAATGGGATGGACAAAAAATAATTTTTTCAGTGCAAAGAACTGGTTTTGAAAACTTAAAAAAAAATTAAACAAAACAATAATTATAGTGAAAGGCCTCTAACCAGAAGAAAATTACTTTGTTAACAAGAAATCAAATTAATGGTCTATTTGTGTATCCTGAAGAATCGACAGTAAACATCTGGAAGTCTAGGTTCGTAAAACCTCGTCAGCAATTAAGAGTCAGGAATTCAGTAAACAAAAGCCAAGAACTACTCACAGCAGATTGCAAGCGGAAGAAAAATCACCGAAACAGTACTGACTACAATTTTTATTTTCTTTAGTAACGTTCCTAAACTTAATTACTAAAATTAACCACTCTAGTCGAAATATGTCACTGTGATAGGATTTGAAGGTAAGTAATGATGTCAAAGAAGATGGGCACGATTTCTGCAGAAAACTATATACACAATGAAGAGCCCAAAAAAACTGGTACAGGCGTGCGTATGCGAATAACAGAGGTGTGGAACCAATCAGAGTAACGCGATGCGGTCGGCAGCTAGATCGGTTACTGCTGCTACGATGGCAGGTTATCAAGATTTAAGTGAGTTTGAACGTGGTGTTATAGTCGGCGCACGAGAGATGGGACATAGCATATCCGAGGTAGCGATAACATTTGGATGTTCGCGTACGACCATTTCACGAGTGTACCGTGAACATCGGGAATCCGGTAAAACATCACATCGTCGACATCGCTGCAGGCAGGAAAAAGATCGCGAAAGAACGGGACAAACTACGACTCACGAGAATCATTTAACGTGACAGACGTGCAACCCTTTCTCAAATTGGCACAGATTGGATTAGTGGACTGCCCTGTAGGATTCATGGTGTGAATTGCTTCCTCCATACCTTCAGACATTAGTTGAGTCCATGCCACGTCATCTTGCGACACTTCTGCGTGCTCAGGGTAGCCCTACACGATATTAGGCAGGTGTACCAGTTTTTTTTACTCTTCAGTGTATAAGTATGCAGCTATTTGAAACGTTGTTGTTATTATGCTAATTCCCCAGACGTGTAATATTCTTATCCAAGCGAGCTAAGCTCTCTACTCTAAACGAGCGAGGTAGCGCAGTGGTAAAGCAATAAGCTTGCAGTTCGAGAGGACACGGTGCAGATATCATGATTTCCGTTTTCCAAGATTTACCGAAATCTCTTCATGTCCAAATCATTCCCAGTTCAGAGAAGCCTCCTAAAGACAATCTCTGGTTTCACACAATGTCGTCTCCTGAATCAAAACAAAATTGATTCTGTTATGTTCGTCTTTGTAATACTTTTTAACGCCAAGATGCACATTTATTGGCTGGCCATATTTTGGTTTAAGAGTGATACTTACAAGTCCAAAATAATTTAATTGATTGTTTATGGCAAAGCATGTTGTATACTTGAAGTGTTCTTCTGGTGGAAAGTTATATGCATGTTCTATTATCAGGTTGAATCTGTATTTACAAACAAAAAGTGTTGTAAACACGCAAAGCTTAAATACTGCCCAAAAACTTATTGAGGCCACGTTCGCTCATACTTAAAGTATTAAAAAAATACCGGGTGCCCTTAAATTAATTTTTACATTCTTTAACCGAGAATAACAGTGAAGTTATTAATCCTCTAATGTACATGTTTATGTTTGGTTTCAGGTGTTGCAAAATAAGAAATTTTTGGTGTTAAAAGAAGTTATGAATTGCTTATCACCACCGACTCTTTGGAGCCTATGGAAGTTGTTTCAGTAGATATGTGGCACAAGAAGCAACCCAATACAAAACAGTATGTGTGTCAGTAGCAACCAGTCGTATTGCCCAGGGAAATGCGATGTCTGCATTGGTGCTAGCTTCTGGACTGGTACAGCATCGCACATGACTTCCCCTATTCTGCAACATGCCAGGCGTGAACGAGTATACTCGTGATATTATGCTAAGGGGTTAAAGGCAATCTTATGGAAATGCTTGTATTTGAAGCTTTATCGACAACATTGGGTGTGTGAAAATGTTAATAACAGTTACAAATGTTCAAAATATTTGCCATCAGTAGCAATATATCTGCTGCAGCGCTGTATAATAGAACGACAAAGAGTAGCTACGATTTCCATGGAAGTAGATTCACAGGAAGTTACAATAGCTTTGTGGTTGTGCACGGTGTTCTTCAGAGTTCCCCACAGACAAAAATCTAACTGCATTAAATCAGGGTATCTGAGTGGTTGTACAACACTTTTTCGTCGGTCTGTCCACCTCCCAAAAATTGTTTCATCCAGGAGAGAACGTATGTATCAATGGTAATCTGGTGGTGTACCGTCCATTTGGAAAAAGCAATCGTCATCTAGGTAGAGTTGGTCGACAGCTGGCACAATGTTTTTCTGCAACATGGTTTGGTAACTTCCACCTATCACTGTTCCATCAAAGAAGATTGGCTCTGTAAGTCCTCTAGCAGACATTTCGCAACATACTGTTGACCTAGGAAGTTTAACTGCCCAGTACACACATTTGTGGCGGTAGACAGTTTCATTACATTTAAAGGTTGCCCCATCGGACCAAACAATAACGACAATAAAATGTTCGTAGTGTTTCACATATTCACAACCCACTCACAAAGTTCGACACACCTATTTAGATCGTCTTATTTTATAGCGTGAAGTTACGTGGGGAAGTAGGGCCTTAATTTTAAAATATTTAAAATGCGATGGAAACTTCATTTACTGGCACCTGACTTATGCGTAGCTAGTCTTAAGGACTTCGACTTCCCGGGGGAACGTGTGAATATGTGCAACACAACCCCCACACTTCCTTCTTCCTTTGTCGTTCTCTTCTTGCCCTTTCTTCATATCATCCCTCTCCAACATCTCATGTAATTGTGTCACTTTTACACGTGACTGTGGCACAGTATCAAATTCTGCTCTCCATCGTCTCTGCATCTCTATCATGTTCAAGAAAACCTTGCCACCTCCACCGTTTCTTCTACAATTGTAGTGTTGCTGATCGTGGCTGCAAACGGAAATGAAAACAGCAGAATGGTTGCACGCACTCGCACACGCCCACCGCTGTCCTTATATTGTCAAATACACGCAGTCCTATTAGATTTTCTTTGATGGTTTCTCTGTTATTCCAGCTCAAAAACGGTACAACATCATTTAATTTATTAGACACGATATTTCTAAAATATGTAGTGCAAGTCGTTTTTCATGATTCTTACAACAATACTAGTTAAGGGAAAAACAGTTTTTTTTAGCATTGAAAAGTTAAATTTATTATAATAAATTAGAATCAACAACATAATGCATAGTAATAGGTTAATCAATATATTTTTCAGGCGAATAATGGGTGAATTGCAGCTGTAATTAATGAAGAAAAGTTAATTGTCCAGAAACCCAAAGAGAGTTGAATGTAAAAATTGTAATGTCCTTGTTACACAGCCACATTAGGAGTGCCGATAAATTATAAAACGGCAATTGATTTTACGCATTGTGTGAAACACTTCTCAAAATGCTTTTGCTGTTCAGCAGTAAAATCAAACTTATTCTTTTCTCTTAATACCATTTTTAATCTCTCGTTTATGTAGATTATGCTACAAAATGTATTAGTGAGCTGTATGGGGTTTTCCCTTGCTGATTTATATTATGACGTAATTTTAAATTACGCATTTTCTTTGTTCTCTATAATTTGCAAGTAGGTGCGATAGGATATGTAAAAAGAATATTAAACCGTGGTGATGAATAAGCTCTCCCCACGAGATCAGCGTTGCGGTGCTGGAACACTGGCCTAGTTACATGTGCTTACTTTTTTCTGTGCAAAGTAATCAAGTAGAGTAGCTCCGATAGCATCTCTTCTTGCTTGATGCTCTAGTCTATGAGGCCTGCGATACTCTCAGCATTACTCGCCTGTGTTTCATGCCTTCAGGTGGCCTACATTCACAGAGAGTGGAGCATGAGCTCGCCATGTTGCTTCCTCCAACGTACGCCTTCATCTAAACACACGTGGACTCATTTGGAAACAGCTTACCTTCTTGTATTACAGCGCCATCAGAGCCGTGATTAGTGGGAGTTGTAAGGGGATCCCCCCCCCCCCCCCNAACCGGTGGAAAATCTAGAGAGTGAATGCAAGGAAAACTGAGTATAAGAGAAGTAAGTATAAGTTTTTCGTAGAAGTTGTGTTTATTGAATAATTTTATGCGTGTAATAAGCAAAATTATGCACGGTGGGGAGAGGGTGAAATTTTACATTTTCGCCCTTCTCAGTTTGTATGATGCTGTGCACGGCACTGAGCACAATGAACTAACCTAAACGTGAAGCGTGTTATGATTGTCGCTGTCGTGCTAAATATTACAGAAGTGTTCAAAGTCTTCGGGATGATAAAGAAGTACAGTTGAGGCTGTCGTGCGATTCATGTCTGCGAACTTCATTGTTAAATTTGTATCATTGATATTGAATTAAATTACGAAATAAAACACATGCATTATAAAAAAAACTGCTTGATACCAATATCCGCCGCATGCATTGAAACAAGNCTGCTTGATACCAATATCCGCCGCATGCATTGAAACAAGTGTAAGGAAATCGAGCATAGACTGAAATAACGAGTTATGCGTATTTATTATATCAGTTTCAGAAACAGAGCGAATAATATATTAACTGATATGTACATGTTTCATAATTTCCAATATTCTTCNCGAACTTCATTGTTAAATTTGTATCATTGATATTGAATTAAATTACGAAATAAAACACATGCATTATAAAAAAAAACTGCTTGATACCAATATCCGCCGCATGCATTGAAACAAGTGTAAGGAAATCGAGCATAGACTGAAATAACGAGTTATGCGTATTCAT
The DNA here is from genome assembly GCA_002778355.1 of Clitarchus hookeri. Lineage (NCBI taxonomy): Eukaryota > Metazoa > Arthropoda > Insecta > Phasmatodea > Phasmatidae > Clitarchus > Clitarchus hookeri. The sequence continues at coordinate 166,556 of NQII01000647.1, forward strand.
TATATCAGTTTCAGAAACAGAGCGAATAATATATTAACTGATATGTACATGTTTCATAATTTCCAATATTCTTCTAAATTGCATAATCAGTATTGTATTTCGTAGAAATGTACATTATCTACCTTATACACATTTTTTTTACATTCGTATACAACACACATTAAGTATTGCAGAAAAATTTTTATTTACGCAAAAAATGAACAAATTGGGTATCCGCTAATATACACAATATAAATTATTTCACAGAACACTAAAATATATGCTGAATATTGTGAAAACACACAAGCTCCAGTGTTGGTGTTGAATCACTGTGTTTGTAGGCTAAATATTACGTTTTTGTTACTGTTGTATTTGAAAACGAAATAATGCAATATATATTATATTCGCGAAAGATAATTTTGTATTTGTGCATATTATCTGGGCTGTCATTTATGGCAATTAAAGTAAATGTATTCAAAATTGTTTACATAGTAAGAATAACATCTTTACTATTTTTTGTAGCTCAATAAAATGAAACAAAGAAACTTAAAGGTTAACCTGATTTTAAGGCTAACCTAATGTAGAAGGGAACGTAGATTTAAAATGTCACCTTCCCTTCCTCTCTGTGTATCTGCGCGAATTATTGTGTACCCATAAAAACGTTTGATATCTCGCACCAAGTTTCACGAAACTTAATGCCGTTATATTAATTAGCCAGGACACCCGACATTCATAGCTTCAGACATTGTTAAGTGCTTACACTAAGAGTGGTATTGGAAATGTTTGGATATTATGTTACGTCTCAGAAACCGCTCAACAGACTTGCAGCAGTGCGTCTTGTTAGCGTGGAAATGAAATTCTCGTTCTCAATAGCAAATTATTTAATAAAAACACACAGAATATATAGAATTTTTTAATTATACTTCAGGAACTACTGAACAGATTTAGATACAATTTCACATGTAACTAACTTATATAAATAACTTATAAAAATGCCAACTTAAGGTGCATAATTTTAGTGTATGAATTAGACTGAATTTCAAAATATGGCACTTAAAATGTTTTCATATAGTATGCCACATCTGTTGAAACTTTCGATTTATTTCAACTAATTTAAAAGTTATAATTTCCTATCTACCCACTGGGCATATTTGTTTTGTAAGCCAAAATCGGAAATCATAAAAATGGCCAGATTTAAAAAATTTAACAATTTTTTTATATTTTGCAGTTTGCCAATGTGTAAAATGTATGTGACATAAGCATTCTGGTAACTACGCTCAATGAATTTATTGTGTCTTTTCTTAAAATGTTTGTACTTTAAGATTTCAAATCGTATTATTTTTTTAATGCATAGTGAAATCATGTGGTTAGTATTGAAGAACAATAAGATTTACCCATAATTTAGTTTAAGTGCTTCATATTTAACAGCCAATTATTAAATCGGTATTTCAAACTAAGAATCCAAGTAATACGGTTAAAAAAATTATTTTAATAAACATTTAATTACATTTAAGAGTTTTGTTGAATGCCGCAGAATTGTCTCCTTTAGTTAACTACCAAGCATAAAAAAATTAGTTTTAGTTGTTTTAAACAGAACCTAATGATTAAATCCCAGAGCTCAACACAAAAACAATTATGGTTCACGCCTCGTCTCTGTCACTCTCTTTCTCTCTCTCTCTCTCTCTCTTGCTTTGCCATCTCAGTCACCAGGACCATACAACTCTTATAAGCTGATACACACATTTCCAGGGCACTAGCCCTGTTTCAGGTTAAAAAAAACCGAATCAAACAAAGAAAAAAAATTAAAAACTTTCACACTGCCAATAGAGAACACAATTTAATCCTTTGTAGTGTTAAGACATGTCGTCTAGGACGCCTCTCACTCTGGAAATGTCCACAAGTTCGGTCAACTGCTCCCCCAGGTACCAGCAACTTAGACGAATTATGAGTTAGCATAAAAACTGAAAGGAAAAAACAAACAAAATACAAGTAGCTATCCCAGCAGTAGATAGGCACTGTCGTCTAAGGTGCCTCTCGAACTGGATATGTCCTTGGTTTCGCTCAGCTGCTCCTCCAGGTGCCAGCGACTTTACCAACTACTAAGCCAGCCAAACACTCATTATGTCCGCCTGAAACCAATGCTAGAGTGGCATCGCATCCATTCTGTCACCCTCCGGACAGAACAACGCTGTCCCATTCCTTGTCTTTCACGTGAAGGGGGGCAGATGTCCCCTCTGCACATCTGTCCCACTCCTGACAGCTCGGCCTTATATTTTTCTCCTCACAGCAAGAAACGTACATGTGCGAACCTCGCACTTCCTCCCCCTCCCCCTTCTCACACTCTCTCTCTCTTTGGGACAGATTTGCTCCAGTTAGCCATCTCCTCATCTCTTGTTACAAACCTAAATAAAAACCTTAAACCTAAAAAAAAATTTCAGAGGCGCGAGCGCATATTATAACTATCAAAACAAAGAAAAAACAAACACTGTCGACAAAAAAATTTTTTTACAAATTCTCCATAGGCCAAATTTTTCGATAAAAATTTCCATTTAACTTTTGTTACACCACAGGTCCTGGCTGGCAGCTGCTCTCCCAACGACGATGCTGCATGCTGACAGTATTTAATCATGACTGACTTAGGGTTGGATGTAACATCCCCCAGATGTTCATCGCCGAACACAGCCAGGCTCCTGGAATTCTCATCTCTTGTCGATGTCTGTTTCCATTCCACACCTAGAACAGTACTTGAACAAATGCATCTTTAAACTCTGATCTCCAAATTATCAACACAATAACAAATAAATTTATTTGCTTATTTGTAACACTCTACAGATACAATTTCTCATTCACCCATGCCATTAATTTACAATTAATTCTTTCTAAAACAGTGTCAACTCCCCCATTTTATTTTAGGCGTCAAACCAACGGACCCCTTTCCGCATTTCCGTGTATACGAGCCCATCACGGCTGTCTTCCTTACACCAGGCTCCCCACTGTACGCTTAGTTCATTATACCTTCATTAAAAATCCCAGTGAATTTCTCAGATCCACTGAGCACACTAGAATTACCACGGGATATGTGTAATTCCAATTAAACATTTACATTTATTTCCACTTGATTTTCGCTTTCACATGGGCAGTGCAAATTCTCTCTATTTCTCAACATATTTTCGCGAGGTGTAATTACATAACATTATGGAAAAAAGTCACACAGTATCTGAAGCCTTGGACCTAAAAAAACAACACATTTATTTAACCGCAGGGCATATTATTAAATTATTAAATAAAAGTTCAATAAGTTCAAGTAACGATACATATCTGAGGAAGAAACGAGATTAATACGGTTCGCCATGCCGAAAAAATCAATTCATGAGTACTAGGTCGTGGTTCCCAGTTCTGTTAACTCATAGTGCTTCAGAAAACAAACATCTGTAGTACTGAAAACGCCCGCTAGGTGGCAGCAACTGCATGCCAGCGCACACTAGTGTTTTTGTTCATGAAGCTTCCTATAGTTCATATCGCCCGCCACCAGGGCACGGCATGTACCTGTCATGGTTTTATCTATACGCTAATTGCAATACACATCTACTCATACATTTCATATGTGACTAATTATTCAAAATACAAACCTTGAACTTCCACTATTCACAACACAATTCACTCTGTGCTTAAATACTACAGTTATCGCCCTTCTAACGCTTTACTATGTCTTAGCTCTTGCTTAATACTTAACGCCTAATATAAATGCAATTTCGTGGACCTAAACAAAATTACATAAATTTACTTCTTCACTCTAAGATAGTTCTACACCCAAAAATAAACACATATATTGCTCGATAAAATTGTCTGTATTAACTTTCCTCCATAACGTCTAAATTCAGTTTCAAGGCACTACAACAGTTAACTAAAAAATATATATGTTTCCCATTCTCGGCAAAGCACTCAAACAAACCTAAAAATTGAAATTATCTAACGCAACTCCAGGCAAAATTTTACGTGTGTAGAACATTCAAAGATCTACAGCTGCAGAATCAGCTACCTGGCGCCTCCGCCAAAGTATATATGTCACGAACGTGGGCCGCTTCCCCCTAAACTTTAACTTATCTTCAACCCACATTGTAACATGTATGAGGTAGGGACGCGGCTCTTGAAATCGCTTTGCTTGAGTAACATAAGGACTTGCATTTGTTCCTTCCATTTTCTTTGTTGCGAGAGGTTTTTTAGTTAGAAGAAGATTTATCATTCTACATTTCAATAATTACCTTATATTTAAGGGGGAGGAGCCTAAATCGTTAATAAATGTTAACCACTCAAATTCAAAATTAATTCCTTTTTTAATTATTTATATCTTGACCAAACAGTTATAACTAATAGGGCGCAGCTTAGCTTATCAAATTAATCAAACACCTTTTCTAATATATATTGATATGTAAAACATAAATTAGGCACCAAGACGTTAATTAAACCAGTCGAATATTACATATTAGGGTATCTATAGTGTTGAATGCCTTAGTCAGTGTAGCATGTATGTAAAAAGCTAATAAATGCTACAACTTATCATGTTAATCTACCTGAAGGGGTCTTACATTTATCTTTAATTTACTAGCTACTACATTTGCTGATGATTTTCGTTCCCCGATGCACAGGCCTACCCCTATCATCCATCGAACAGGGGGCAACACCTCCAATGGCCGGACCGACCTCACACTTCACAGCTCACTGCATTTCGAGTCCAGCATTTCCACGCCTACATCGGCGCCTATACATTCCGCGCTTACGATCCTCGATATCATAGATTAATCTCCTCGCCCTAGGCTGGGCTGAATTCTGGCCTAGGCTTAAGCAGATCCCGAACTCTGTGACCAGCACCCGAGCCTCCTTACTGTTTGGAGACTGGTCAACGACTCCGGTCCAACTCAAACCGACGCTTGTTCCCGTGGCCCGCGTCAACACTACTGCTGAGTTGCAAGGTGCGGGTCTGTGAACCCGGAGGGCCTTGTCAGTGCCCGCCCCCTACACATGTATTTCGCATCAGGCGAGGCCGCCTCGCGCCAGCCAAACTGCACGATTTGCGGAAGCCAAACACTGTATTCTAAGGGAGCGAACGACCTCCGTAAATTGTTAGCTCAACGAGCACTTTAATGCCTTGCCTACTCTATAATTTCTGAGTCCTACACTTCCTCTGTCGCGACAAAGATAACACAACACAAAATCACGACAAAACCAGATCTCGAAACTGGGTGCGGTTGTAACAATTTTGCTTTGATCGCTCGTAGTATTGCCATGCTGGATGTAAACGACAAATAAGTCGCTTGACATAGAAGAGTACTCATTTATCTTAAAATGTATATTAAACTGATAGGCCTATATGCAGTATTTGCCAGACAGGAGACGTTTCACAAAACATGTGCCACTGTTACAACTGACCCCATGCCAAGGCCGTTTGTAACAGGGATTGGGGTCAGTTGAAACATACACAAATAATACACAATGCACGCATTTCAATCAGTTTTATTACTAATAAATCACATGTGAGTAACTTTACATTATTTAAGGTTAATATGGCAACATTTTAGTAACATTTTAAACAGTCGTCTTCTTTAATCGCTTTATAAAATTTAACATTTTCAAGTTAACGTCGTATTTAAAAACAATCTGAAGCTAGTAAAATAATACCTAATCTAACAAAACAACTTCTAAATGGAGGTATCTTTAAGTTGTATTTAACGGCGAGTTCAAATGCTAACTTTCTTACCTTTTTAGTAGAAAGACCGAAGTATATATCTGCACAACGAATGAAGTATTTGACGAGTAGTTGTTCTTGATCTTCCGAAAAGACTCTGTTATGAGCTACATATCCCAAACTAATATTTTCTGCCTCGGCACCTTCGTTCGTGGCATCTCTCTTTCGTATGTATCGTAGCAGAGAGACGTGATTAACTCTGTAGATCTCTGCTACTCGTCTCAAAGAACTCCCACTTTTAACTTCATTGTATGCATCCTTGTAACGTGATATGTCGCTTACACCTCTAGATGTCTTACTGACACGTTTCCTGGACATCTTCAATGTAAAACCAAAATATTACTAATGTTANGCCAGTGAAACGGTCTAAGAAGCGTGAGAAAATAACCTACACAAAAACTAATTACTGTTTACTTACATCTTAAGCCCACCAATTACGTAGGAAAAATCTGAAAGCGTAAATTATAACATTAACGAAGCAACTCAAGAAATAAATCGATCAAAAATACTTACTTTTGGTTGACAAAACACTATAGGTCCCTCTACAAGCGAACAAAGCGCGCGGATGGCGACGCAACACTGCCGATCAGGTCCGTACAGGCAAGCCGTGTATACCTCTCACCNAGAAATCGATCAAAAATACTTACTTTTGGTTGACAAAACACTATAGGTCCCTCTACAAGCGAACAAAGCGCGCGGATGGCGACGCAACACTGCCGATCAGGTCCGTACAGGCAAGCCGTGTATACCTCTCACCGCACCGTGAATAGTTTTGCGAATATTCGAGTTGTTACAACCGTTCCCTGTTACAACCGAACCCAGTCTCCCCTATACATCATATTGGTTGCTGATCCTATGCAAAACGCTGTTAAAGTAAGATAGTAATCCCAAGAGCACTGAATGTATTTATATAAGGCGACTCTTTCTGCAGGTATAAATATATTTCCTTACAGCAGATCACAGCTTTCCTACTAAAGAGATTTTGCATGGCAGATACATTTGGATTCCTCCCGGAAAAGGTAGAACTGGAACGTTTGGCGTATCGGCTTTTTCTGACTCTAAGCTACTGACTGACTGCCTGACTGGAATCACTGAGCGCACACATTCCTACAGTGATGTATTTGTAGTTATTTCGTGGTATATTGCGCTACTTTCTAGTAAACTAAGCAATTTTAAGATTGGGTTTGCCTTCTCTATTCTTCATGCCCGCTGGTCAGTAAGAGGCACTTAAAGGGGCGGGAATACCTGGCGCACCAAGTGTGTTCCGGGGTGCACGGTGTTCGCGTTTATTACTACATGTTTCCAAATGTTTTATCTGCACTTATAACTTGTGCTTCAGAACAAGAAGGGAGGTTACGCTCAGGACATCACGTGCATTAACAACATATATTCGGAGCCCTCTGATACAGCCAAGAATAGTATTTTCACATAGTTGTGTCTCAGAATATACTGTTGCGATTTTTTAAAGTATGTGGGACATCCAGGATCTTTAATGGATGGGGGTCTTAATTAAATGAAATAGCAACTAATAATTTGCTTATTTATTTATGAACAATCCAAAAATACTTAAAACTTACTGTCTCGACTATAATGCCGATAACATGCTTTTTACAGCTGATACTTACATAATCTCCCGTCAACTCACAGAAATTAACACAAGTTTATATACTAAAATAAACAATTTTATACATTAAAATAACAATCATATCTCTATCACTCGTCCATTCAGTCCGACCTCGCAGCAATCCACATATGAAAAGTGTTTCCTATCAGAACGTTCTGAAGAACTCCGAGCGCTCCCATACATATCTGCACTCTACTCGTCGGATACCTCGCCCTCCCCAGGACTCGCGACCTCTCGCACACACACTCGTCCGCCGTGGTCTTCCACACCTTCGTCCGCTGATGGTTCACTCTTCACCGCACTTCGCCGAATAGTAATCACAGACTACCGAAGTGTCGGCGTCATGGCCGAGAACATTCTTCACACATCGGCCTTGGTCGAGTGGGGAGACTACCAGAAAACTCGCGCAATAGGCCCGCAGTCGTGAACCCCTTAATCTGGAAGGGAAGGGGCAGGAGTTGTGGATACCAGTTCAGGTCAGCTGTCAATCATCCCTCCAACCCGCCTGGCAATGTTCAATGAGAAGGGGCTTTGGAGGGGTGGGCCGAGTCGCGGTGAACAACCCATTATCGCACCGGAAATGGTCGCGCGCCCATCGCAGGAGGACTGGAAAGGGGGAGAGGGGGTTCCACATGTGACAGTTCTAATAGGGTCCATGCAATACTGAGGCAAACAACTGCGTTACAATCATCTTCATATTTTCTAACAATGAGATGAAAGAGTCATGGCTTGAAATGCCACGGCTACAAGCTGAACGACGAACACCGCGAGGCCGCGCTGTTGTAGTGGTTATACTACTCGCCTCCCACCTAAGCGAACCGGGTTCGATTCCCGGCGAAATTACTACCGGATTTTCGCACGTGAGAATCGTGCCGGACGATGCCGCTGGTTGGCGTGTTTTCTCGGGCATCTCAGTTTTTCCCGCCCTTGCATTCCGGCACTGCTCCATTCTCACCTCGTGGACACCGCACGTCAGTTCAGTGCTATGACGTAGCAGACGATGCACGTACCAGAAGTGTCGCCTTACTGCTTCTCTGCCTCAGAGACCCTGAACATACTGATTCTTAAATTTTTAATGGATATATGTTATAGTGCGCATGCCAGCTGCCTAGTAAACTTTTTCCGAATCTCATCACTGAACGGTGAATTTTTAATATTTCCATCGAAACAGAACTACATAAGCTCAGAACGACTGTTTATATTAATTCGAAATTGTATTACTCGTGTAATTTTCGAGTTTTATGCAACCACCACGTAATTAACTATACAAAATACTTTTTTTTTCCCCCTTAAAAACTCGGACTTGTTGGCAAACTAAATGAAAACAAACATCACAACACTGTTCGATGACATTATTTTGACTATGATACTGCAATACCGTAAGTTAATTAAGGGCGTAGGCGTAGGGAAAAAAAGCCTTGCACAGCATTACCTGTATTGTGAAGAGATCCTAATTACCGCTGTACTTTCAGAGCGACAGATAATGCATTTTAAAGGAGTCCGTACGGCGTGGTGTGCAGCAAATGAGGCACTCGCACTGAGACCTGGTGGACAGCGCGGAGCACAGTGCTAGCACAGAACTGCAGGAGCCAGGTTTCCACTCGACGTAGCGCGAGCCAACATTTCCGGCTCGGCGAGCGGCGGCCCGCGCGGGCTCGACAGTCGCGCTTCCGCTTCCTCTCGACCGAGCACCGCTGACTGGTTATTGCTCAGTCACGGCTTACTGAGCAACACTCTATGCGTTGTGCGAGTCGTGCACCGGGCAGTTTGCTGACGGTCGGGAGGCGTTGAGCGCCGGTGAGGGTGGAGTACGGCGAAGATGAAGCAGTGGAGTAACACATGGGTGCAGTCATTGGGAGTGCCCTGACAAAAACCAGCAGGCAAATGGCAACGTCCGCCACATTTCCCACATGCGGAAATATGGGTAACCACGCCGGGAATCGTACCCGGTTCTCCTTGGTGAGAGGCGAGTGGTTCTGGCTGCTACATCTCGGCGACCCACTACTGGACCGTTAGGAATAACAATGAACTTTTGTTCCGTGAGTAAAAATACCGGTAAGTTACTGAAGAAAAAATTATTACCGTAGGTGCCGACTTACGTAAATTATTGTCAAACACATGACACGGCTGCACGTGGTGGCTGGTGACGTAATTAGTTTCCCCGCAGGCGGGACAGCTTACTAACACACTATAGGACATGGCACTTTACACAACTTCGAAACATCTTAGAAAAGTGCATTTTAAGTTATTTATAAAATGAATTCCTTTTTATTAAATAATGATTTGGATGCACGTGTCTTGTGGGTTTAGTATTAAATGTTTTGTTTGTGTTCAGCGAATTTATGTTTAAAAATTTTATGTCCGGAAACATTAATTTCGTTCTCTTTGACCCAGCAAGTTGGCATGTTGTCGGTAAGTTATACCAAAGTTAGGTTGAAACTAAAATTTTTATTTTTAAAAATACAATATTGTTTTTTATGTACTTAACTATCTACGTATACATTAAAGATACAGTACAGTCGTTAACTCGCACTATTAACCTGAAATCTCGGCCGTCTGGGTTGTTTGTGGCAGTTAATGACTTTTTACGATGTGTCTGTCGGTGTAATAGAGGGGCCGAGCTACGTCTTGACAATTATTTTGGAAAAAGGGGGGGGGGCAGAACACTTGGGCCCCCTACAGTCGGTGCTTTTATTTATTATCAACACATGCCTCTGCAGAGTGTCACAGTAAAAATGGAAATTGCTATAAAATGCAAAGAGCATTCCTCATGTAGGTAGGAATAGATGTTAATGGCCGAAAAGCCACTACAGTTTCGTCATAGAAAGTTACATTGGTCCACTGAAGTCACCATTGTCACAATAGGTTTGTGTATATCTGTGCCATCGCCTTTGTAGCCTTCTTTGTAGTTTTCTTGTATTGTTGAGAATTACACTGGCCGACAAAATAAATTTATTTCACAAGAACTAAAATAAGTGAATCTAAGTGTGTTTTTCATGCTGAGCTCGAATATGCTTTCGGTTTTTTTTCTTCCATTAGGCAGGGTTTGTTTGTAGCAGGCGTTAAAAATTTTGTAGAATTAAACACTTGATGATAAATATAACCTCATTTGGAGTTACCTAACAAGTTGCATATGATGATTTTTTCTGCCACATTTTACCTCTGGGGTGGCTCTTTTCAATGTACAGCAGCAGTCCGCCAGCTTACTGGGACTCAGTTTGCCTTCGTACCTGTTTCCCATCGTAGAAATCTGCCAATGAAAACGTTTACCATGTTCATCGCGGACAGCTAAAGACTGCCTGGAAAGAAGTCCATGTAGGGGTCCAAGAATTTAGGTTTTAAAGACATGTGAGTAAAGATAGTTGGGAGGATTTTAACAGCGAGATCTTAAGAGCCGATTTAAACACATGTTTCGTTCTATAGCGTGGTATAATTTCAGAAGATCAGGCACTATTTCATGGCAGCTTGCTGCTTCATAGTTTCCAAGAAAACCACAGCATATATTTTTTAATGTTACCCAGTCTACTTTTTCCAGTGGTTTTAACAGTTTCTCAAAATGTTCATAATTGATAACTGATCTTATTTGTGAGCCTATAAATATATTTTCCTTAAATTTTGCATCATTAACTTTGGGAAATTTATCTTTCAAACACGCAAATGCAGCATAAGTTTTATCACTAGATTTTACAGAATTTTTCATAAGTCCCAGCTTAATATGCAGGAGAGGTAAATGCACTTTTCCAGGTTTCACAAACGGGGCATGTGACACATTTTTATGTCCTGGAATAAGATATTCGCGTTTAGTCCATCGTTACTTAATGTTTTGTGATATATCCCTGCTGTCCCATTCACATATGAAAGAGCACAATTTAGTGTGTACAAGTTGCAAACCCAGTATTAAAGCCATCAAATCTCCAAAGATATTCCAGTTTTATTTTGTGTACTAGCTTTTTCTAACAGTGTTTTCGTATGTTCATATGTCTCCCTCATATCATTGGCATACGCCAGAAGTATTTGTGGGGATTAATTGCCATTATTCAGAAGTAGAGCCTTTAAACTAACTTCTGACGAGTTTATGCACAATCACTACTCGTCTGGATCGTGTTGATGTCCAAGAACCTCCATTATTAAAAAAATCTTAACCTTTCTCTTTAGAGAAGTAGTCTTTAAATAAGTACCGCGACTACGATAAATTCATATCCTCATATCTTTGTGGAGTATATTCCAACAGTGTAGCTTAGAACTAAAGACAGTTATTTAGACAACTTTAAATATCTGATAAGAGCATTAAGATTTTCTTCAGTTAGAAATTGAGGTTCTGAAGAACAACTTTCTTCGAATGTAGGATCACTTCCTTCATATCTTCGTTCTTCAGTATCAGTTGAGTCGGAGTCGGAGTTATCACTCAAGGTCACGGAATTAGGAAACTTTGGTAAAGGATGCTCTTCGCTATGTAATACAGGCCTCGTTGCAAATGACAAAATGAGATTGTTAACTGTATACTTTGTTTAAGATGTGAGTACTCGTATGTTAGTTAAACAGAAACATCAATCAGTTAAGTGGTCCTTCTGTTCCATCCAAATCAAGGAATTGGAAACGCCATATGATGTGTATCATATTTTCCATCCAGTGAGAAGCCTAACGCATGATACGCAGCATATATGTGCGGCTCAGTCTTTATCCATATCGTCAAATGTTAACCCAAAATAAAGCTTATAACAAATTTTTTACAAGGGGCATGAAATTTCGCCTCTCAGACTTGAAGGTTAGTTCTCATCACACGTACAAAAATATTTTGAACAGCTAAATTACTCTGCCATATTGAAAATCCTCAAACATGAAACACAAAAATAGTAACAATATATATTGCCACAAAAAATCTGATCTCTACAACTTCAATACTGGTGTGCTAACCATAATAATGCATTATAAACAAACACTATGTCTGAACATCAATAAGCGTTCATAGTGTAGCCAACACATTATGAATTAAATTCCCATATAAGTGAGCAAAATTGCCCCCGTTTAACGAAAAATTCCCACTTTTGTAACTTACAACATAAAAAATAACCAGGAAAGCGTAATATTTATAAATACAACCATAATCTTTGATTATGAGCTTAACTCTGAAAAAAAAAATATTTTTTTTTTTTCGCGTGGTAAATTTTTAATTGTAGTCATCATGTGTACTAACTTCTCCAAATGAAACAGTTGCGGTGACTCAGCCAACAGACCCCTCTTACACAGTATGAACACAGTGACATTTTTTATGTTTTTACTATTTTAAATATTAGTTGTATGGCCGGCAAAAGTTGTGTTTTTTTTTAAACTCTTTCACTCCAGCAAAATATTTTAGCGCTTTGCATATAATTAATTTTAAAACTATATTATTAATGTATTTATCGTGGTTTTTATAGTTATCCTCGATATACTACAATATGTAATAAATTTTGTTATGCCCCAAAATCTTAAAATATTCATAAATCGCAAACCAGTAAATATAATAATAATCAAGTACCAAAATACAAGTATTTAAGATAAATAACTGCCACAAACATTGAAAGGATGCACCAACCAATATTTTAGGACCAGAAATATCCAGGTGATCCAAATTTCGGTTGCTACTGTATATTACACAAATGTGACTGCAACAAAAATACTATGCCTGATGGCACAGTTCTGATTACATATGCGAATTCAGGACAAAAAAAACTCTAATTTAGTTAGTATTCAGTTTCCTTGTGAAAAAAATCATGTTGACCAGAGTTATTTTCCTATATCTGTATATTGGGCCAATTTGTTAGTTCTTTTGATAAAGGGTATTATTTTTATTTTTCACTAGTTTTACTCTTTAATTATTTACTCAGTTACATCTGATAAATTAATATACATGTAAATAACACACATACTGAGAACACATATCTTCTCAGTGAATCCGTCAGCAATGACTGTGCACAAGGAATGTAACCTCACGAGAAGATCATAATTCTGCTCTATGTACCATTAGACGCAGTGGGGGCAGCGCAGATGACTTTATTTGCTAGTAATTCGAGATCATCCACAGGACCGGTATACCGCATACCAATGCTTGCGTTAAAGGCACCGTCTGGATGGAGGTATTTTGAGTGCCCGATAACTAGAAGCGTGGGAGCTGTAAGGGTGACCTAGACATGCACAACGAATGTCTAGACGCCTTTACACTCAAGGCACTGATATCACGTGATGTCTTTCGCCGAATCGCCTCACAGGACTTCAATTTGTGATCCTACCATTTTATGGCGTTATAATGAAGACAAGAGTTTGGTGAATTTTCCTGTGCATGTTAAATAGCTTATGCCCCATTCATGCCTTATTCACATTTTTTGAAAGAAACCTTTGGAAAACATCCTAAAAGTAACATGTTCACCTGTTTTTTTAATAACTTTTGTTAGAACTGATATATAACATTGTGATTAACTTTAAAGTATAACATTTTTTGATAAAATGGAACAAAATATATTTTATAACCTGTTATGTAATATTTATTTCACATTCAAAATGAATTAAAAACCGTGATAACAGCGATGTATTGGCAATGGCTAGTAAGAAATCGTTCACAGTTAAAATGTCATTACAACCTAGTTTTTGGTATGCTATTTGTAAATAAAACTTTTCTATTGAATTATTTACATTTTTTAGTGGCGCTGATGGAAATATATTTCATTGTTACTGTTAGAAATATCACCGGTGTTTTTATTTGTTTCGTCCGAGGAAGAAATCTGAATATGTGGAGCTGAGATTGTCTATCCCCCACCTCTCTCTCTCTCTCTCTCT
>NQII01000647.1:180757-231522 GCA_002778355.1 Clitarchus hookeri
CCCACAAGTAACAGAAATATACATGTTTTCAATTTTAATATATTTTCTTATTATATAAAATATAATTATGTTTGAATTTGTGATTTAATACTGAAACTAAATTTTAATGTTTTAATACTTATTTTAAAATTTATATGTGATGGCGGGATGTTACAAATCGGAAGTTAGCAGAATATATTTCTGCTGGTCAAAGTTTTAAGTTTTGTTTCTTTGAAAAATACTTAAAACTCCCACGTCAAGTTTGTACTCATTGCGTCTTTTAAACCTACCTAGGGAATTTACGATATTGTAATAAATCTGTATTTCTGCTAGAGAAATAAATATACCGTAACGTGTGTCGTGTCGTGAGTGAAATTCCCATTGTTATTGTTGCGTCCTTGTCGTGGCCGTTACACTGGCCAGTGTGTATGTGTGATTGCAAAAAATATTGGACGTGCGAAATGTATACATTTTCACCGTAAACTGTTTTATGACTAAATCAATTATCTGAATGTCGCGCCTGTTTATATTCCACCACTTTGTAACTTTACCCTTGGGGTTTGTGTTTTAAACACAACAGTGTAAAGTGTTTTCGTTTCTTTGATTTTAACTTTTGCAGCAATTCCAATAAATTACAAAAGCCCAGCCAGAAAATTTTAAATAAATAATTAAATACACCTACTTAAATTATGTATGCGAAGAAATATGAGCGGAATAAAAATTACACGTAGACATATTTGTGTGCATGTTCACCAATATAATCTAAGTTTGTTGCTTCTACGTACAAAAATAAGCGACACAAGTTGCGGGCTTGAATTTTCTGTCTTTTCGTTGGACTGATTGCTCCTTCGTTTTAACATTTATTTAATACAACTGAGACCGTCCTTTTAACGAATTAACCCAATATACATCAATAACAAGAGTTTTAAATACTACTTTCCCCCACAGTTGTAATAGGGTTAAATACAGTCCCGGAAAAATATTAACGTATATTTTGTGTAATGTGATATATCATGAATAACATAAATATGTAAACAATATGTAAAATAATAACTTTAAGAACTGTCTTAAATACAGCAATGTTAAAAAGTCATATAGTTGATCTAAATTGGATTATAGGCCTAAATTGTAAACATCCATACGTAATGTTTTTTTTAAATATACCAGAATTCTTTGAATAGCTGAAAACAGTAAACGAAATATTTCACAGTTGAAACGTAGAAGTCACATGGTAGTGTTTATGTTTAAATGTAGCGAAAGGATACGTAAGTAATAACCAAATGTAGAACTTTGGCAGAGCTTCAGAAAAGTGTGAAGTAACCACGAATGGTCTATATAGTAGAATTTCGTATCTATGAATGATTGTCAAACACTCGTATCAGCCCTTTTTAGCCTACTTTCCGAAGGAAACATAGGCGTATGTAACAACCGGGATATCTTTTTAAACCCACTAACAAAAATTCACTAAACTTTGTCCACATGTAGCATTTAGTAAGTATATCCATCTTTTATAGTATTCAATCAAGCAGGTACTTATTTTCAAAATGGCCACAATTTTAAAATTTATGGTACTATGTTATATGTTGGGGACAATTTAACCTATGTAAAACACATTTTGTAAATTAACAGTGCATGATGAAAGAATTGAATTTAGAAGGTATTATTGATCCTCCATTTCGAAAAGGAGTGCAGCATAAAAATTGAGCTTTTACATGATATCTCGTAAGCTACATAACCGACTACTACAATATTTTCCGTATAAGTAATACAACTTGANTTGGGGACAATTTAACCTATGTAAAACACATTTTGTAAATTAACAGTGCATGATGAAAGAATTGAATTTAGAAGGTGATAGTATTATTGATCCTCCATTTCGAAAAGGAGTGCAGCATAAAAATTGAGCTTTTACATGATATCTCGTAAGCTACATAACCGACTACTACAATATTTTCCGTATAAGTAATACAACTTAAGGCCATGTTAACATTTGCAATTTTAATGGGCAAGGCAATTTTTTTCATAATGACGGCCATATAAATATTTCAGTTTCATTTGCTATACTACCGAGCCTTTCGACCAATTTCGTCCAAACTTTTAAATATGAAAACATATAATACAATAATCAAATGCGATAAACTATAACCTCTTTTTTCGGCCATTTTGTAAGGTAACATCACATGAAAAATAAATATTTTATGTAATATTTCGAGAAACAATGAACCGATTTCTACGAAATTTGACATTCAAGCGATGTAACATAGGTGATGTAAACTAACATAATAAAGCAATTCAGTCACTTATTTTCAAAATGGTGGCATTATAAATGCGTTAGCTTAATATTCTCTATCTACGAAATCATGCCACCAATTTTAACTTAACTTTGTATGCTGGAGTATTGATTATAACCATAAAATGCTTCTACCCAAGAGCCCCTTTCGTCTACCATTTTGTAAGATAGTACAACACGAATAAGCCAAGGTTTTTTCCATATCTCAGGAACCAATAAACCATTTCCTACCGCATTTGGAAAACAAGTAGTAATACAGTGGGCCACATAAACTGACGTGTTTCAAGTGGGTCTGACATTATTTACAATATGGCTGTCACATAAGTAATTGATCAAACAATTTCACCAATTTAAATTAAGTTTTGTATTCTGAGATAATCCATTAGAAGAATCAAATATGCTTATACAAATCCTGTTTTGTACTACTTCTTGTAAGATAGTGCCAGGTGACAAAAGGTATCATTTATGCCATATCTCGGGAACCAATCAACTAATTCCCTCAAAATTTTTCACCCAAGTAGTACTACAGTGAGACATGTAAACTTGCATAATTTAAGAGGGTCAGAATTTTTTCTAAAATGGCTGCAATATAAATTATTTAAATAGGTTGGTCATTTCTATTAAATAATTTCACAAAGTCCAACCAAACTTTGTACATATGATGGTAGTGATTATAATAAGCATTTTATGCCTTCACAGAGCCTGGTTTTAGACCCTTTTTAACAATAGCACTAAATGAGAAGACATTTTTTATGCCATAAATAAAGAACCAGTCAACCTGTTTCCACCAAATTTTGCACACGGTACTGCTACAGTACGGTATGAAAACTTAGATGTTTTAAGTGACTCACTCATTTGTTTTAAAATCGATGTCCCTGTAAATATTTAAGGTTGGTAAACCAAGTCCAACAAAATTTTAGACTGATTACAACCGAAGTTAATGCTCCGAAACCTACATCCCTATTATGCAGTTGGTGACTTATCAGCTTATGGTACGATGCATTCTGGGTTCATTAAACAGGTAGCAGCGCATTGTTGTGAGGCAGCACGGTTTTTGGTCTCACGTGCACTCCTCTTTGAGTTTGATTACGGCTCTGCATCATACTCTAAATTCGAATCCATGGAAAACCTCAGATTCGCATTGAAATTGAACTACACAAATCAGTGAAAATGGCTCCACTTAGAATCAGTGAAAAACCACTGATTGTTTCAGTGAAATAATTTCACTAGTTGAATTAGTGATGGCCAGCTACAGTGATGAACTAAATATGGTTTTTATTAAATTAAGCCAAATAATCAGAAGAAATAAACATATTTATGATAGTTTACAAATTTTATTTCGCAAATAACCAAAATTTTAAAAATAAAGAATTTCAAGGGGGAGGCCGGGATTCAACTCGCACATCCTTTCCACTTCGCTCGTAGATCGACTGGGGTGAAGTTAGCTTCGAAACCTAGCTCCATGAAATGAATCACTACGCAACACTAGTAACAACCAACCCCTGCAAAAAAGCACTAGGTAGCCGAACGCACACGGGAAGCCATGCACTCGATGTAACAACTGCATATCGACAAGAGACACACACGCACATCGAGTGGAAAGGCACCAGCCTACCGAGCATGCGCGGGAAGTCACACATTTGGTATGACAACACCTTAATCTACAATACACTGCACGCACGTAGTAATACCTTCCATTATTTGCGGAATTAAGACACTAGCACCAAAATTGATATTAATGCTTGCAATAACTAACAAGGTGCCAAATATATGATGATGTAATTATCACATTAAAAATTAAATATTTATGTCAGATTTACAGCACTTGTAGAGCTTATATATGTAGCATATTAATTTCTCCTAGAGTATGTTATACTTTTACAGGCTACCAAACTTGTACACTGGCTAATAAAAACGACCAAATTGACAGGTTTGTGGTCTTATAAAAACCTAAATTTCAATCGTAACAACAAGAGAACGATATTACCTCAGAAATAGCAGATGGTTGTATTCCGCAATGTAACAGCATCGTTGCGACTGTCAGTTATACTTACTACAGAAGGCGCCAAACCTGTCTATAGTGCTTGTAGGAAGGAACAAAGTACCATGTTTATGATTTTGTAACTATCCCATTAACAATTAAAAATAAAATATATTTATCTCACATTGATAACACTTGTAGTGTTTATCTACTTGCATATCAGATTAATTTATCCTAGTGTCTGTTCGTATTTTACAGGCCGCCCAACTTGCCACTCTGGCCACTGCAAACGACTAAAGTGACAATTTTATGATCGAATAAAAACATTATTTTGTATGCTACATACAGTAAACCTGGCAAGAAAAAATGTTAAAATTGTAAATAAATCAAAGATTTTAAGTTTTTTCGTAAATATGAAACAGCAAACGATAATATCTCTTATCAAAGCATAATTTATGAAAATGAATACTATAGGCTACGTGAGTCATGGTTCCTTCGGTTTGCCGATGTTGGTAGTATGAAAATGAAGCTGGGATTCGAAGTTAACTTCACATCAGTCTTATTCTGTTACCTTACCATCTGCGCTACTAAGTAAAATTGATTTATGAGAGGAAAATATATGTCTTGTAGTTCCTTATCGAAAGCGTGTAGTTTTAAATTGTATGCCCTTACTTTACGTGTTTGATTTAATTGGTACCGTTTTGATTGTTAAAACGAACGGTATAAAATGACTGCACTCTCTTCACCACATTTTGCAGTTTAAACATTTAAACAGAGAGTGATGATAAGATGAAAACAAAATGAAAGACATGAAAACGGAATGAAATGTTGAATGCTCATATTACCTCGTAAAATGGTGTTCTGAGGGACGAAACACATTTTATAAAATATTTTGTATTAGTGTTATTAGTTTATTGGTTGTTATTTCGCTTGATACACATCGATTCATGGCCATTCTTCAAAGTTTTTTCACGGGAATTTTTACGCACTGTTAAACAAACTACTGAAAAACAGTGAAAAAAAATTACTGATGAATCAGTGGAAAATGTCACTAAATTAATAAGTGAAGAAAAACTGAAATATTTTCACTGATTCATCAGTTAAATTCACTGAAATGACTGTTAAATCAGTCAGGTACTGTTGATTGGTGGAAACCGTGAAATGCTCACTGATTCAGATTTAGAGTGCAGGCTACGTGAACAGTGATGCCATCTCCAACGGTACGTATTGAATGTACCTATTTGTACACCACAAAACATCCGATCTACTTCGCGGTGCGTTGATGGATGACTACTTTCAAACCGAGAACATCACCCGTTTGGACTGGTCAACTAGTTTCCCTCAGCTCAGTGCAGTCGAACATGCTTGGGATGACCACGGGCGTCACAGTGCATTCCATCACATCCTCTACACACACTCCACGGGTTTTGACTAACTTTGGTACAGAAACGGGACTTCGAATCTGAACAACTGCTCGAAAGTCTTGTTCGTGCTCTGCATGTGTCGCCACCTGGGATGTCCATACGTAATACTGATTCTACACCTCACTGCCAGATGTAGATGGTGCGACATGGGTCGTGTCTGACGTCGTGGGGTCTCTTTATTACCAGACGGACTATGGTGTAGTGTACAGGGTAATTCTAAAATCATGGAACAAACATTGAGGGGTGGTAGAGCTCACTAAAACAAACAATTATTGTATAGGAATATATGGGCGGGAGTGACGCTTTGAGGCACAAACACAAAAATAACACATGAAATGCAACACATTGTTTATTTACAACGTCGCCGCTAAATGCCTTTTTACAGCAATGTTTATAATAATTGCTCAAAATTGCTACCACCAACAGTAATGCAAGCTTGGTAGCGTCGGTGAAGTGATTGGCGAACAGATTCAAATACGCCGGGTATTTCACGCACGCCACCATTGTCAGCCAATCACGTCATATGTAGAGGTCGCCAAGCATGCGTGACTGTTGGTGGATGCATTTCCAGCAACTGTTTTAACTTTTTCTGTACGGAATCACTCGTTAAGTATGCTGCTAATCAACATTTTATGTTTCCGTTAATGTGTTATGTTTTTGTGTTTGTGCCTCAACGCGTCACTTCCGCCTATATATTCCAAAACAATAATTGTTTGTTTTAGTGAGCTCTACCACCCCTCAATGTTTGTCCTATGATTTTATAATCATCCTGTATAGTAAAACACTGTTACCAATATTTTCGGATGTGCTGCTGAAATAAACTGATGAAAAAATGTTGGTAGGTACGGCTTACGGTCTCGTGAACAGCGAGGTCATTAGAGGCGGAGCAAGTTGCTCAGAGAAGCAGAAGGTATCGGCCATGTTTTCTAGTAAGGAACCGTCCCAGCTGTCGCGTGGAAAATCATGGAAACAGAAATCACGAAATCAGGTTGGTCAAGCTGGGATTTAAACCCAGGTCCTCCCAAATGCGAGTCCAAGCTCAGCCACATCGCTCAAAAAATTTTAAAAGAGTTTGCTTTACACGAGGCTGTAAGTGTATTTAAATATATTATAATTAATATTACGCATATAAGTGCTTGCAAGAGCTATAACCAAGAAACTCTCTCTTCTGCCAGTGTGTGCCTGTACGCAGCAGTACCGCAAAGCATTTTAGACGCACTCTGACAGAGAACACCTGCATTTACAGATATGGGTTCATAAACGAAATATTCCTGTTACCTTCNCCCCTTTTCAACCCGAGATCATCACCACTGAATTTTAAAATATTTTGTATAATGACAATAATCCACAGTAAAACTTTTAAACAACTGACATTTTGAACACGTCATGTTCTGCTGTCCAAACCGAGAATTTTGCTAATGCTGCATTGCATTTCTGACTTGTGGTACAACATATTTATATTTTTGTGGTGGTTGTGAAGTGGCGGGCGAGAACGATTATTCTCAAAAATATGTTATACGCTCTATGGCCACGGAAGTTGCTACTAATATAGAAAATAGAATATAACCTGTTTATTCATCCCATTTATTACACGCAATGGTAAATATTCGCAGATTTACATTTTCGAAGTACCTGATTCTTAGCATTATACAAATGCTAGTAGACTATAAAAATCATCGAGTTAACTTCCTAAAACATAAATTCAAATTTACCGTGTACCAGGTAGCAAATTTACTGAAATGGTGAGCGTTGCCAATCTACAAAGTGGGGAGCTTCACTAGATATTTTACTCTTTCCCGAACAGTCATATGAAAGGTACCATGGCCTAATTATGTAAGGGGGGGGGTCTAATATTCGTGTTTACTCAATAAAACAAGTTAGAATTGATCGTAAATTTGCAAACGATGTCTCAGAGTGTAGCTTTATAAAACGCTGGTGGTATTCCAAATTTGGCGTGAATCACTTAACTTGTTTTTGAGATATCCAATTTAATCTTAGATGTATCCAAAATTGTACTTTTTCTTAAACGGCAGATAAAAGTTACTTTAATTAAATCAATTAATTTTTCGTTACGAACTGTCACCATACAAACCTTCAACTTAACACAATCTAATACAATGCAGCACCCAAAATTTTGTAATGCCTCCTTTTGATTCGATTTCCATCAAATATTTAAATTCTGTAACGACATATTACCTTCCACAGTAGAGCTTACTTACTAATTCGATGATTACCAGCAGAGCATTTTCTCAGCACTAACATACAATTATTTTAATTCTTAAGGTAGCGTTATCATACAAATTGTGTTGAAAGTAGCTGTTGATTAATTTGTTATTTAATTTTTTTAATTATTACATTGTGTTGGATTACTGCAGAATGCCAATGAATTGCGTAAGTTGTGCACCTATTTATATCACCAAAAGTTGTTAAAGCCGCTCTTTTTTAAACAAGTACTCTGTGTGGTTGAGAACTATATACTACGGAATACGAGTGTACTGAGTTGCAGCGCAACGGATGAAATCGTTCTAAATGTTTACGAATACACGCGCATGGATATACAGACATGTAGGCAGAAAGATTATATAACATAAGTTTGTATTTTCTATGAAAAATACACTGCTACGAAATCAATTAAATTGTTTAGCTGTTGAATAGTGAGTGAACCGGGAGTGAACGCCTTAGTGTTATTGCTAATGAAGATTTTCTTTCACCCTATACAATATCTCTAACAGGATTATTTGTGCTATATTTTGTATTCG
Source organism: Clitarchus hookeri (assembly GCA_002778355.1). NCBI lineage: Eukaryota > Metazoa > Arthropoda > Insecta > Phasmatodea > Phasmatidae > Clitarchus > Clitarchus hookeri. The sequence goes on from NQII01000647.1 coordinate 189,191, forward strand.
CAGGCAGTAAAACTCACAGCATTGTGAACTTGGCAAAGTGACTCAGATGAGAAGTCGTACTTTATTTTACATAGTATGGAAGCAGCTTTGGTTTCTAATGGAAAATTACATGTTTCAGCGTATAAAGCGTTGTAAAGTGTTTCAAGGCGGCCCGAGAAAAATGTTACCATTTAAATTACCAAACATGTAAAGGAATTTAATTTGAACATTAGAAATAGATTTGGCTATTATTTTCCAATTATTTTGCTATGTTCGTGAGTGCAATAAGTAAGAAAATTTGATTATTACTTTCCAAATGATAAATTTTGGTATAAGTTTGATAGGCGTTGCGATTTTCAGCATGCTAAAGGTTTCATAAAAACTTTAAAGCCGTTTTCTTTTAATTATGATTGACATTTGGCATGGGAGTGAGTTTGAAACAACACAAGCAACTTCAGTTACCTTATCGCACATAAGGAACCGCAAATAAATGAGAACGTATGAGCATGTTAAAAAAAAATCAACTAGAGATGGTTTGCTATTTAATAAACACTTTTGAAATAAACTTTTGTAAATAATACCTGTGCCTAACTTCGTGTAAGTACTTTAACGCATACGTTCAGCAAATTTGCATTTGAGAAGAAAAAATTGCCATATTTTAACGCCGTATTAAGAGCGAAATTTTAAATAAATTGTCTCTGTTGGAAATCTTGCCGGACATTTCCTCTGGTCCGCCGTTTTCCTCGGCGATTTCCCGTTTCCCACGCCCTTGAATATCGGCGCTGCTCTATAATCACCTCGCTTCATCATCATCGGCTCTCAAGGTCTCGATGTTAACAGCAGCCCAACAATTTCAAATGCACTCTAATTAATTGTTTCGAAGTCGGTTTGCATTTGTTTTACACAAATTGAGGTAACAATTCGAATAACGGGACACGCATATTTGTTTATAAAAATGTCAGAATATACACGGTTGGTGCGTTGCTATTTGTGATGAGGTCCGCGGTGACGTTGGAAATGAGATATAACGTAAGGACACGTGGCGTCCTGGAAGAAGCCGACAGGACCTTCTGAGGACTTTCAGTAGCACTCGGGTAACCACGAGCAGCCTGTGGAAACACACTGCTTGGGTTAAACAGACACATGCATTGTTCAATTTTGCGAATATATTAACAAAATTTTACCCAACACGTTCGGGTTTAGGGAATAACACAACAGCATATATTATTTCTAACTAAGTTCTTGTTGTTTTAAAAATTTAATTCAAATCATTTGACGCTATAACATCCAGAATTTAATTTAATGTTTTACACCGCCTCTGTTAATTACAAAATTGAACTACGAGTTTGAAGAGATGCTCAATAATCGCAGAAAATACTTTTGAACAATGAATTTGTGGGAAACAGATAAAAAAATTATAAACAAAATTCTTTTCACGGAGACAAATATTGAAGAAAATGTCTAGTGCTTTAATGTCAAAATAACTAAACTAAATTAAGAGCAAGCATTATTAACGACAAAAGAGAAGGAAAATAAATATGTTAGGATGACTGGAAAGCAAGTTATGCTGTTGTTGGTCACAGAACTACCATAGCGGAACACAACATCCATATAAGCGAAAAATCTGTCATAATGGTACAGCAGCGAAAAAAAATTAATCTGTGTAAGTGTCACGCAGTAACGATCCAGTGAGACAAGGAATGACACGAAACGGAGATAGTGCAGTGACAGACGAGAAAAATTGAAACGAACGTCAAAGAACATAAGCCTGTACTAAATCACGACATTTTGCAAACTTCGTTTTATTCCCATTCTCGGATAAGTCATTATTCGCCCAAAAATAATTCTGTGAAAATCACATTTCTCTGCGAGATCTTCTTTAATTAAATAATTTAATACGATTTTTTTTCCGGTGCGTGGGGCAGAAAATTTTTACCTTTGAAAGTATTTTCTTCCGGTCTGCTAGGTATTCTTTTGTATATAAAATTTCAATTTTCCTAATGACCGGAATTAAAGCTTTGATTTAGTGACATAAAAGTTTTAAATTATTAATATGCTGTTAACAAAAATATTATTTTCACCAGCAGATCATTTACATATTTAACATGTAATATAACCTAAAATAACTGAAATAATTTTCCAAGCTTACTGCCGCCATTGTCAAGATAAACACAGCAGTAATTGTTTACATTTAAAATATGCAGTTACGCGCTCAGATGTTTTTCGAGTGGATTTGAATAGTCTTCATTATGCTCAAAACTAGCTACAGCGCATTAAAAGCCGTGCTACCGTAGGAGTAACTGTAACCACACACAAAGAGCTAAATTCGCAGCTACCGCAGTAAAAACTCTTTATTATAATAGATATTATAAAATAAGATGATGTTATTTCATGTCAAGTCAGATTTAACTACAAACGCAAACATTTAAAGGAAGCCTACTGTCACTTTTCTAACAATGGGTAACATCATATGTATTATTATGATCCCACGTGTATATGCTGCAAATATTTTGTTTTAAATTTATTATTATATCTAATTTTAGCATGTGCTTTAGTTTTTCGGCTGGTACTGAAACTAAAACGAGTCTAATTTGGGGACAAAAATGCTTATGGTGTGGGCATCAGTAGGATAGCATTGTGATTGGCTAAGCTTAGATTCATACACGAGAAATTTAACAGTTCGCCACTTGCTATGCAACAACATATAGACAATGTCCATGGCTACTGTTGTGTGATTGCAGTAAACACCACTGCACAGAATTGCTGTGGTTATGGTCATTTGTGATGTAGCAAAGGTCTTACGACAGTGTTACGTTTGCGCATGTCCCCTGTGGCTTACTCTCATGTGTGGTCGTTTGCAGGTGCACTAGTCTACATCCAGACTGAATTCAAGCTTCAAGGATAAGGAGGGAAACAGCCAGAAAAATATAAGGTAAGCCTACTCATTGACTACTTTGTAAATAACTGTAATACTTGCTTTTAAATTTAAGTTTCTGTAAAGTCCTTGTTTGACTAATCGTAAACAATTATTACTAAAAAAGGTTATTAATTTACTCGTATAAGGAGTGTAAGGCTTTCATGCTTGCATTTCTATCTTACGAAATTGCAATCCCCTGCCTTTTTTTAAAAATATCTCTTAAGTATTCTCACATGAAAATTCAGAAGAGTTTGCATTATAGCATACTTATACTACTATGAAACAAATTCGTTTCTGTGCGAGCCTGAATGTTGCATAAATGCTGCATAGAACACAACACGAAGACTGTAAGGCAAGTTTTACAGGAAATTAATATAATTATATACAAACATTAGGGTGAGATTGTAGTTCCACACTTCAAATCACGACTCGAGTTTTAAAACATTCCAGTGCTTGTGCGTGCATATCTGACTGTGTATATGCCCATGCGCACATGATATAAAGTTTTAAGCAATCTATAAAGCTGAGTCACGGTTTTCGTACCTGTCCGATAGTCTTTCAAAACATTTGGCAGTTTTCCGAATGATGGATAAATGTTGAGTGTTCGCGGTCAAGTGCCTGTGTCGTGACATGAAGGGTCGTCGGAAAAGCAGATGGAGATGATATAATGAATAAAACATGCTAAAATGTGACTATAAGTTTGCATGTCTTCAATGTTTGCAATGCCTGCAGCCCCATCGTCTTCTACGAGCACAGCACTCAGTGTTGAGTAGATAGGGTCAGCAGCACATGCTGCTTCTCAGTGGGAGAAAGAACACTTTCTTTGCAGGTTTTGCTGAATTTATTCAAGTCATCACTTTGAGCGAGTCGTCTAGAACAGTTACTGCGTTTAGATATCACACGATGTGAGTTTATTGTGCATTCGCTCTTTTCATATCGGCCAGCTGTGTAAACTGAAGGTGGTAATTTTGGGCATCTCTCATAACTATAAGCAGCACCACATTATTACAGTAAAAACAGGACCATAACTCTGAAACTACGTCAAATATTCCACATGATAACATAAACTTTCTCACTGTTTTAGTGTCTGCTGGCCACCAGTGAATAGGTCCTACACGTTACGAAACATTCGGTATAGGAGCTCGAGGTGTTTGTTATAGCGATAATTCACTGTGTCGTAGTGGAATAGGTATATTAGTTTTTTTAGATGGTTAAAGTACCTTAAACTCCCTTTACATGGGCTTGTCGGGAAAAATATATTCTTTCTGCAGATCGACCAGAAAAACGTTTCTTCATGTGTCGTTTGGCCCGTAAACATGAGGTTAGTTACAATTTTCTTAAGTTATTTTTAAGTTCATAACCACTCCATTTTTGTTATTTCCTTTTGCTCGCAACAAATTTTCCGAAATTCGCATTATTCGTGAATTTAAAAAATCCTTCAAGAAATCATTTTGGGCTGCCTGATGTATCTTGGTGTTCAGATTCATGTTCAGCCAAGCAGTCAGTTGAAACTTGAGTACACCGATATGTTTATGTTCCTCAGGCTGTATTCCAGCAATTGTATGGAGAACTCCAGCAAGTAGCTGGATAGTCACCTTCCACAGAACACGCAAAAATAACGCACTTAAAATACATTTAGTCACTGGTATTTGTTGATGATGTCTTCTTTTCGTTCGATTGGTTCGGGGAGATCGATGTAGGGAAAGACACAAAGGGTTATTTGTTCGGAGCTGTACATTATTTACCTTTGACAACATCCACACCTAATTGTGATTTTTGTATTTTCCCTTCTCGTATTATATATTTTCTACACAAGACCTTGTAACCATTTCTATTTCGGCTATGCCATACTCGGATATATAGCTACTAATTTTGAATGCCCGCCTGTGCGGATATTTATATAAAATTGCTGGATTACCATAATTACACTCGAGGCACATACTGAATTTTATTGAACCTTGTTCCCGTATTTCTTCAGTAAGCTAATAAATATTATAATTTCACATACGTGACAAATTTATAGAGAAAAAAATGAGGCTATATTAATTTGAGCAACGTATGCCTTTAAATTGTTCCTATATTCTGTTCCGGCTTCCTTGAAATCATGAGCTTTAAGTGTCACAGAGCCTGCCACGACTCTGAGGCTTGACAGTCCCTCGCACGATGACAGTTTGACGTGTTGGATTCGTGGTGTGCTGAAAAGTTCAGCGTTAGCTGTAACGTTCGAGACTGTATATGGCATATTTTGTCAGATGATAGACCTACAAATTCTTAGTTTTTCACATGTCTCTGCAAGCTATTGCGTTGTTTAAATATTTCACGAAATTTCCTGCTCCAATATGCAACCCAATCTGTATTCATCACGCAGCCATATTTTTCAAACGCATTGGCTGAATGCAAACGACGCGTCTGAGAAGCGTCGTTGGTGTGAAGGTATCGACCCTGCAGGTGGCATCGACGCAGTTCATGTCGATGGCACAGCGAATGGCAACGCTGACGATCTAAGCAGCTCAGCGGGAGTCTACAATGGTACTGTCAAAGGCAATCCCGTAACGCTAGTCATGGGCGCGTCATCAAATAATGGCTTCATCTTGATATATGTTGGTGAAATAACAAAGTTCAGAATTGTAAAATATTTCATGTAGGAAATACGCAACAAATTGACTCCCATAACACATGCCATAGGAAAGCAAATGCCACAGAAAAATTAAAAATCCTATTGAGTTCAGGTTAGTTAAAATCTGTGAAGGTCTGCGACATTACATTTTGTTGTATACTCTAATGGTTAGCTCGTCCTTAGAGGTATCTGAAATTCTTGCGTCTTTTTTTTTTCGGTGGGCTAATGCAGTATAATTGCATGCACGCCTAGTAATAACCTGTGCACTGTGATGGAAAACGCCAAATGTATATAAATTACCAGACTGAATGCTGAGAAGTATAGGAGAGAGAAGACAGACGAACAATGATCTTTCGTCTCAGATAAAGAACTGAGACACAGCCGTGTGTAGAATGGGCGATAACAGGCACCACAGGCTGTCCACAATTCTTGAGACATTGCGCGACATGCAGGGCTCGAGTCGTCACTTGACCTACAGTCAATCACGAGCAAGCAATTTGATGCCTCTTGAAACCATCATCATCAATTAATATGTCCCCCATAATCAAACTGGTGCAAAACGACGGGAACTGTAGCAAGAGTAAAATACAGTGAGGGATTAACTTCAGGAATTAAAATAAGGAACGAATGTAGAGTGTGACGCTTGGCGCCGTACTCTACACAAAGTTTCACCATGAATATATAAATACAATTTTTGAATAGTAACAATGACGCGAATCGCTCATACTTAGATTAGTCACGACGCTAGATACCCGCGCAGGGGAGAAACCTGAGGTAATGACCCTAGGGTTCCCCGCGCCACACCCACCACCTCTCACCCCGAGGACAGTAACGAGCAAAGGAACCCCCCCGAGCCGGGGAAGCACAGCACGCGCCCACCCCTCCTTCCTCATCTCCCCCGCAGAATTAGGGAAACCACCGGGCTTCAGGGGAAGTACCACGAGAAAACTATATATAGGGAAGACAAAGCTAGTACCGGGCAGTGATGTACGAGTTATGATCGGGAGAGGGACGAGACGCGAGTGGAGGTGGAACCAGAGAGCGAGAGTCTACACATCCCGGGATACGAGCCCGGACTTCCCGCCAGAAGCCGAAGAGATACACCAGGACACCAACCCGAGAGAGAGAGAGAGAGAGAGAGAGAGAGAGAGGACAACGCACCACAGCCAACACAGAGGTAAACACAGCAACCCGCCAAGAACCTTCCCCCCCAACACAAGCCTTTCGCCAGAACGTCTGTAGAACGCGTTAGAATTAACCCAGCAGTTCAGACAGATAGGAAAAGGGGATAGGTCTCGTATGTGTAACAGTGACCTGTGTTTACCAAATAAACGTAAGTGTGCGTAAATTAAACCCGAGTACGACTTTGTGTTGACCCCGCATGCAGCCTGTAAGTCATAGGTGAGAGAAGTGTCGAGTCAACAATATTAAATATTTTAAATTTGGCGTACCCTACGCAATTAAAAAAAAACCTTCGGCATGCAGAAATAGTTGCGTATTTTTTAACAATTAGCGGCCTTAACTGCTGGGTGTCATCATTTAAGCCCGGAACCCCCGGGTCGACCCCAATTATGTCCGTCGAAGATTATACAGAACTTCCAAGTCGAGCTGGAGCAGGCGAGTCGCTCAACCTCTCTGTCTCGTTTAGAATACATTGTACCTGTTCTCCCATATGTATTCTACTGCTATTACTTTCCTTCGTACAGAAGTGCAAACCACCGAGAGTTCGTCCATGATCTCCGTCAAGAAGAAACATTTCTGATCAAAAATCCTGCGTAAATATGCTCAACACTTTCTTACACTTTCTGCCATAATCATGCAATGTACAACCAATACCAAAGCAAAGTTTGGTGCATAATGTCATCGTTTAACTGCATAAATGATGACTGAAATCACTAGGGAACTAACCAATGGTGTGCTTTCTTAGTTACCGAAAATGGCCTTAAAAGTTTCCATTGATTTTACTAACTTCTTATACATGTTTTAAAAATAATGTGTAATTGATATTGGTGTACCGAGAAAAATGGCAATATTTATAATTATATTTTTGTCAGCGTAAAACATTAAATTCCCGTGTACATGCCCTCGCGCAAAAGTGCAAAAACTTGTCACTTTTGTAAAGTAAGCTTACTTCATTTTCCCTTCTTAAGCAGTTTGATCATTTATTAAGACTGTCATTTCAGCGGGCATTTTAGTTTGTGTATCAGATCTAACATTCCTGCTGTAGTGGATCCTGAAACCTTAGTCATAAATCCATTGACCCTGCGGGAAATCAGTACTCACACCACCAGTCTCTCACTTGGCAATCAACTGTAAACCAGACTGGGCAGTGACTATGTAAGTAATGTGGTATAACTTATATTTCAAGCGATTATTCAAGGTACAAAGAATTTTGGGCAGCTTTAGGATACTCGGCAGTAATAAAGTTTTATGCTATATTTTTTTCTTCTACTCTCAAAATTAAGGTTCCTTACTGTTGCGGGTTTAATCCAGGATCAAGCACCAGGGAAAATAAGCCTTGCCTCTGTACGAAAAAAAAATGCTTGCCGTAAATCAGTCGCCATGATCCTGTTTCCGTTCGTGGTTACGAGCAGTCCATGCCGAGGCACCGACCCGCTCAGATCAAAAATTGTTTGTTAAGGGAGGGTAGTCCCGGTTGCAGCTTAACTCCGCGGGATGAATGGAGGGTTGCCGGGCCCCGCAGGCGCAGTTCCGAATAGTGGAAGGAAGGAGAGAAGGGTGAATTGAGGGGAAGTAATGCGGGGAGTGGGGACTAGAGGAGCATAGTGGGGGGTGTAGTGGTGATGGAGGGGTAAAGAGAGGAGCGGTCGGTAGATTAAGAGCGCTGCTGCCACCCACGGACGGGAGGTGCTGGCGAGGTGAATGGCTAGTTGCCGAACCCCGCAGAGGCTCGAGTAGGAGGGACGATCCTGTTGTATCGATCGAAACCACGGGCGCAACATACATACACGATGTCTGGCTGGCCTCGGCGCTCGTTAGGCCAAGCAGCAGGGCGCAGAATTGCCAGCATGAACCGTGGATATTATCAGAAGGCGGCAGCATGAAACTCAACTGAAAAATTAAAAATTAGCAAACGATATCTTCCCCAACCCAATATTAATCAAGTCAAGAAAGTAGATACGCCGTGTGTTAATATACACGTATTTTAAACTCGAGTTTATTTTGATAGCTTTGGAACTTCTTGACTTGGCTTGAACCCATTGATGTATTTGCACTGCCAACAGAATTGACAAAAATCACCTATGCCAGATCACGACATAATTAGCTTACTCCTGGTAACTTTAAAGGTTTTAAGTAACATATTAACTTACAGACAACTCAGCAGAAAACGATATTATTGTAGAGTGTTGACAGATGGGTTTTAGTGGTTCATTTGAAAAATATGATGGAATTTTTATCCCCATATGTTTATTAAAAATTACGAAACTTTAGAAACCACGAGAAAAATTGTTAAATACTGTTCGCAAATATTTTATTTTTACGAAATTATCCCACGTGTAAATAATTTCTCCCACTTAATCCTGTAATCATGGAGAATCAGAATCTCTGTACCTCTTGTAATACTTTTAAAAAAACTTTTTAATGGACATACTCTACAGCAATACACGCATTTAGACAAAACAATGAAGAAATTCTACATTTTAAATTAGCTGACTCCACTTTCACTAATTTGAAGNTTCTACATTTTAAATTAGCTGACTCCACTTTCACTAATTTGAAGTAAATAAAAGAGACGGAATTTGTCCTCCGTAACGGGCAAGCAACACTGCGGGATGCGTTCTGTGATCAGCGATGGAACATAAGAACACCGAATGAAAATGTTCTCCATTGGTGCCCCGAGAACTCCGTCCTAGTGTATCCAGAACAATAGCATCGGAAAACATGCAGTTAAAAGAAACATTAAGTTAAATTATGGATTATAAAATAATCTTATACATATTATTATCCAGAAATAGTTGTACAATTACATTAACTTCGTCTTTTTGAAGCACTTTCCATAAATTATACAAAACTTTTCATGATTTCACAGAGTTACTCCATGAACTTGCGCCTAGGTTTTTGTACATTTGCAACTTATAATGAGAGACTACGAAAATAAGCGTTTAATTTTCGTTAAGTTGAAATTTACCAGTATATAAAAATTCAATTAAAAAAATGTCGAATATATTGTGGAATTTGAACACAAGCCAAAATGTTGCCAGGTCGGGACCCTTGCCAAAGTCCTATCTGTGTAACCTCTCATCAAATTACACCACTAGATTGACTTTCTTCCATTACTCATAATTATCCAAGCAAAACACTGAAAAAATTTTCACTTGAAGCTTATCAAAAATAAAAAGTGCAGTATTTTAAATCACAATAAAAACTGTAATTTGTGGGAATCGAATATATAAAAAATAGTCGTAAAAACACAGACTTTTAAGTACAATTTATTAATATACCATACCTGTTGTAGAACATTTAACTTCGTTACGCTTCTAGGATCTTCGCGAAATCTATTTTCTAATTAATGGAGCTTGGATCCGAGAAATCCTGTTCCTTGAGACTGCCTTGCATGTCAGGCGTCTGCCTCCTTGCATTTCAGTTCCCTGGGTANTGTATCCAGAACAATAGCATCGGAAAACATGCAGTTAAAAGAAACATTAAGTTAAATTATGGATTATAAAATAATGTTATACATATTATTATCCAGAAATAGTTGTACAATTACATTAACTTCGTCTTTTTGAAGCACTTTCCATAAATTATACAAAACTTTTCATGATTTCACATAGTTACTCCATGAATTTGCGCGTAGGTTTTTGTACATTTGCAACTTATAATGAGAGACTACGAAAATAAGCGTTTAATTTTCGTTAAGTTGAAATTTACCAGTATATAAAAATTCAATTAAAAAAATGTCGAATATATTGTGGAATTTGAACACAAGCCAAAATGTTGCCAGGTCGGGACCCTTGCCAAAGTCCTATCTGTGTAACCTCTCATCAAATTACACCACTAGATTGACTTTCTTCCATTACTCATAATTATCCAAGCAAAACACTGAAAAAATTTTCACTTGAAGCTTATCAAAAATAAAAAGTGCAGTATTTTAAATCACAATAAAAACTGTAATTTGTGGGAATCGAATATATAAAAAATAGTCGTAAAAACACAGACTTTTAAGTACAATTTATTAATATACCATACCTCTTGTAGAACATTTAACTTCGTTACGCTTCTAGGATCTTCGCGAAATCTATTTTCTAATTAATGGAGTTTCGATCCGAGAAATCCTGTTCCTTGAGACTGCCTTGCATGTCAGGCGTCTGCCTCCTTGCATTTCAGTTCCCTGGGTANGATCCGAGAAATCCTGTTCCTTGAGACTGCCTTGCATGTCAGGCGTCTGCCTCCTTGCATTTCAGTTCCCTGGGTAAGATAAGTTTTGAAGATAAATGTCACAACTACGTTCTTAATTGTCATACAGATGGTTTTATAATGGAAGGGCGTGCTTTCCTACACAAAAGGCTGTTCGCAATACATGCAGGAACCAAATATCCAGCATTTAGACATATTTGACAAGAAATATTGGGAGGTAAGATCCAGGCATGTACTTAAATAATACCAGATTTTCTGATAATATTAATTATCTAGGATTTTAAAATATGGAAATAATTAATATATTTTTGAAACAACCTCATATTCAGTGTGATAGTCGTCAAAACATATAAATTTACTATTGAAACTACCACTGTAATAAACTGGAAACATATTTTGCTGATGTTTACAAATGCGTAAAAATTATTTATTATTAAATTTCTTAGCATAAAATTCGAATACCTTTAATATAAAGGAAACCACGTTCTTCAGAAAAAAATTACAACATTTTATTCAAACGCAAGTATAACAAAATACAACAGCATTATATATTGAGCTACACAGAGGCTACTACAAAATATATCTCACGTATTTTTAAGTGACAGCTAATCCCCGCGCCAGACGTCGTAGCACCTGAACTGCCTACAGTAATGGCGCTAGACACGGCCAGGAGCGACAGCGAGAGGATTTCGTAAAGGAGCGGTTATCTATATTCTTAACTAAAAACGTTTCTCAAGGTTTTTGTTGGATGATTTCACACGGAAACCCGGTTCACATTTATACCGGTCACGCCGAATAAAGCTATCCTTGTGTTAACATACATTCTGCATTGCCGTTTTGACGCATGGTTAAAAATCACAGTTTACGACCACTCTGGTTATTTGTTATTTAAAACGAAGATTGCGATGCAAATGCACCACAAGAAAGTAGAAGTAGCATGCATCACCTAAAACAGCGCCACAAATATTTCAGATATGCCAGGTGCTGTTGATGTGCTAGTTTCACAAAAGTGAAGTTCAGATAAGGGCTCACAATTGCAGCCAGACACAAATTTTAANGTGCTGTTGATGTGCTAGTTTCACAAAAGTGAAGTTCAGATAAGGGCTCACAATTGCAGCCAGACACAAATTTTAATACTTTGTAGAGTGTGTATTTTTTAAACACGATTACATTTCTTTACAAATGGAACAATGCCTATTCACCGCAAGAAAATAAAACTAGAGGAAATAAGAATGTAAATGGTGCTTTTGCAGGATTCTAGTGCAAGCAGTTTACGTGCTATCGAGATATGACGGTGCAGAATGCGCCGTGAAGAATGTGCACTTGCCTGACTCAAGCAGCTTCTTCTTGCGATTGCATGGGAGCTCACTTGCGGATTTACAGCAACAGCAGCTGGAACATTAATTCCACCCTCTTCTCCGGTAACTCGTCTGTTTCCGTTACGCTTTCGAGGAGTTACACTTCCAGTTCCCCGTAATTGATTAAAGAGGGTTCGAAAATAATTGTCGAGATGGTTGACATCTATTGGATAATCGTTCAGCGTGCACATTACAAGAACGAACATAATTATTCATACATTCGCCGTACACCATGAGCATGTCGGCTTTTTCAGCATTAGTACATACCATCTTCCAGCACATCCTATGTCGAGGTAGTATGAACTATCACAAAGTACTGACAAGGAGGTCCCAATGCAATCAGTGTAAAGGAAACGGAATCTAAACAAACACACGAACATCGTAGCCTAGTAACTAAGCAGTTAAATTGAGCAGGCAACTGTCGGTATTTAAAATTGTCATATTACAATAATACATAAAGTACTTGCACTAGACTCCTGCAAAAACGCCATTGATCTTCCAATTTCCTCTAGTTTTATTTTATTGACGGGAATAGGCATTGCTCTTTTAGAAAACAATTTAACTGTTATCAACAAATACAAGTTCTAATAAGGATTAAAATCTGTGTATAGGCTGCACTTATGAGCTCTTGTCTTATCTTCATTTGTGTGAAACCTGCGCATCAATAACACCTTCCATTCCAGAATTATTTGCGATGCAGGTTTTAGTTAATCAACCCGGTATATGGTCATTTTAACTACAGTAATCAGAAAATGTTACAGATATTTTATTAAATTTATTTATAGTGTGTTATAGGGGAGTTCCTGAAGGAAAGACTGCACACTTGCTAAGTGAACTGCACATAGAGACGATGAGGCATTTGATGCGCGTGCTTGGGTCGCCCTCATTGCTCCCGTGCTTCTGGACCACGGACACGCTAAATACGTCTTGGTAGGAGGAACACTTAATGTTCACTTTCAGGTATAAGTTTTATGTATGGTATATGTAACGCCGTTGTAGCAGCAAATAATTACTCCACGAAACAAAGTATTTTACGTATATTAATATTAGTGCCATGTTTTNACTCCACGAAACAAAGTATTTTACGTATATTAATATTAGTGCCATGTTTTACATGCATTTTACCCTCCAGGGGTAGTGAACGTTTTGTTTTGGCGCTGTTTGCACTGTTTCCTTATCCTTAGGACCGACATCTGACTGCTGTCAGAGTAGTTGGGTACTACGTCAGTTGCTTTGTTGATCTGTATTCTTAACGCTTGGTTTCAGCCTCGCGTTCACAACACCTACTCATACGTTTTACTACATCCCTTTCACTGCTATGATTCACGGATCATCCGTTCCTGAACATTCACTGGCATCCGTCGCAAATGACTTGCGCAGTTGAACTGCGTGTCATGGAGATAGTGTTTTCAGGTCGAATGCCACAAAGCCGCAGCTGCGCGCGCAGTTGTTTTCCCTCTCCCCAGTGAAGCCCTGAGTTCCGTAACCCCGCTCAAACAAGCGGCACAACGTCTGTCGCAGACAGTTCTGAGTCTCGACAAATGTCAAGACTGTGAGATTCTAGTTAAGTATATGGTCAAGCATGTGCTACTTTCTCTAAGTTTACATGAGAAGCATCTGTTTATACAAAGACAGTATATTTGTGAAATCAACTCTCATTTATCCAGTAACTACTATACTTTATGCCTGTGTTCGTAAATACACAAACAAAACTGCAGTGGGTTTATGCCTTGTAGCTACTATAAAGCCAACAATGATGTATGTACCTGGTGTAAGCATCTCCTCTTACGAAATTCCATAAAATACTTCTTCAGCTGCTTCAGTTTCCATTTCAGCTACTAGGTCTTCAAAATTTTCTCTATAACTGTCTGCGACTTCAAGTAATCTCCCCCCTTCTATTTTTACCCGTTTATTTCGTCCACGCTTAATTTTCTTAATGTTTTGTATCGTCTTTTTCGGTATTTTTCTTTGGTTTTCTTCATTTTTCTATCACTTCAGTACAAGTTAGTACATATCCATAATATGTTTGCATTAGACAAGGAATTTCATTACATTAAATTTTAAAAGGTTTAAAATTTTTATAAATTCTGATATGTTATTTAAAACATTGTCAACAATATCGCTTTTACTCTTATTTCAGATTTCTGTGATAAATTAGTTTTTGCTTTTTTACTTAGATAAATAATTGCTGTGATGTCCTCTGAGGAATATTGGTTATCTTTCAAGTAAGAAAGGTAGAAAAGCGGCCGTTTTTGAGCAGTGTTTATTGGTTTAAAATGAGCTTAAAAATGAACTATCTTGTCCTGTATATCACGAGAATGTTGAGAGTTTAGGTAATGATGTGGATCTGGAGAATATTGAAGAGTATAATGTTAATTTTACTGAAACTATGATGGAATTCTATGTTTACACTTAACTCCAAGAAAATCTTTGCCCCATCTGATTAAAATATCTTCAGAAATTATTAAACTATCATCGTTAATGTCCTTGGTGTAACAAAACTGTACCACCGAACATGGATAAATTTCTCATTTGTTAACATGTAGGACAAATCCTGAGTGAGTGAAGAAATTCGAGCAGTTCTTAACATAGAGGCCTTGAGAGCCAATGAGAGTCGAGGTAATGAAAGCCGATGAGAGTCTAGGTAATGAGAGCCGATGAGAGTCGAGGTATTGAGAGCCGATGAGAGTCGAGGTAATGAGAGTCGATGACAGTCGAGGTAATGAGAGCCGATGAGAGTCGAGGTATTGAGAGCCGATGAGAGTCGAGGTATTGAGAGCCGATGAGAGTCTAGGTAATGAGAGCCGATGAGAGTCGAGGTATTGAGAGCCGATGAGAGTCGAGGTAATGAGAGTCGATGACAGTCGAGGTAATGAGAGCCGATGAGAGTCGAGGTATTGAGAGCCGATGAGAGTCGAGGTATTGAGAGCCGATGAGAGTCGAGGTAATGAGAGTCGATGAGAGTCGAGGTAATGAGAGCCGATGAGAGTCGAGGTAATGAGAGCCGATGAGAGTCGAGGTATTGAGAGCCTATGAGAGTCTAGGTAATGAGAGCCGATGAGAGTCGAGGTAATGAGAGCCGATGAGAGTCGAGGTATTGAGAGCCTATGAGAGTCTAGGTAATGAGAGCCGATGAGAGTCGAGGTAATGAGAGCCTATGAGAGTGAAGCGAGGCTAGTATGGAGCAGCGCCGGAATGAAAGAGCAGGGGAAACGGGAGGAAACCCAGTTCACTTTGGTGGAAAGTGAGTAGTCTAAACACTACACACCTGCGGCCCCACAAATCCTGAGAAAACCACTGGAAATATTACTAATGTTCTTACAGCAAACAATTTTTAATGCAATGTAATGGGCTCCAGGGAAAATAATTTAACACGTACCGTCTACGTTTTACAACACCAAACATAAAAATCTGACAAGTGCGGCAGATGTTTAATGTCCAGAAATACGAGCCAACAGTGTAGTATCCTATTTGCAAGAACGTTTTTTAATTTGCCCCTCATTTGAGAAGGATGGCTTACAAACCTACATTCGTCAACATAAAATATTAAACCGATTTTGTCATTCTAGTTACGTTTTTAAAAAAAAAATTCATCTAACTGGAAAAAATCATTTATAGCAAAAGTACATCTAGAAATTGTTATTCATGTTTGTAAATGCTCAACTTGTTTTAGGGCAAGAGTAAGGGTTATGCTTCTAACATTGGTTATATTAATCTTAATCTGGAATTATATTCGTGAAAAAAATTGGCTATTTATTAACATTAAAAAACAAAGTTACTAAATATTTCATTCATTTTAATAGCATAGATAACTTGCTAGAAATTTAGCAGTATAACAAGAAGTTACTGAAGTAACTAATGAACCTGCTTTCCTCTACATGGGTGCAAATATTTGTAATTAATCTCTTGAAAATGTATATAGTAGGTAGGCCTTAACGTCTCGTTAACAGCAATGACGTTAGAGATGAAACCAGAAACTTATGCAACATATGCACATATGCAACACTTAAAACACGTAGGTTTATGTGGCCTACCGTAGCACTACTTGAGTGAAGAATTTGGTGACTAAGTGAGTTAAGAGATTTGGGCAGCTCCTAACATCAACGTCTTGAGAGCTGATAAGGGTGAAGTGAGGTGAGTATGGAGCAGCGCTGGAATGAAAGGATGGGGGAAACGGGAGATCCCCGAGAAAATTGGCTGACCAGCGGCATCTTCCGGGAGCGACCCCGCCGGGAGTCGAACCCGGATCGCCTAGGTTGGAGGTCAGTAGTCTAACCACTACACCACCGCGGCTCCGAAGAATTAGGTGGAAATCTGTTGATTTTTCTCTGAGGTACGGCATTAAAACTTAATTTTCTTATTTTGTGATGTCTTACAAAACTGCTTAAAACAGGTTCTGTATGCGATGCTTCTAATAGATATTGTCAGCTTAAAGAGTTTAGTTGAATATTTTTAAATTTTGATAGATATGACTAACTTAAAAAAATATTTATATGGCCGCTATTACAAAATGGCTGAGAAATGAGGCTCTGTATAAACAAATGTTATGGGTATAAAATATACTGCCAGAGTACAAAGTTAATTTAACATTTGTTATTTAGTTTCGTAGAAACAACTTCCTTAGGGAAAACGTTTATGTAGCCGTCATTTTTAAAATATGTCTGTGACACACTCAAAACTTATCAATGTTATGGCTTGCGGTAGTGCTACTGTGTGCCAAATTTGTTGCCAATCTGTTTGTTTTCTCCGAATATATCAAATAATTTTTTTTTTCCGATATGAATTTATTTTACAAAACTGCAGACAACAGGGACTTTGTGTAGACAAATTTTATATTTGTACGATATACTGCTAGTTTACAAAGATAAGTTGAATAAAGCAGTTTTGAAAATGGAATATATTAAGTAAAAATTGCTATGTCCCCGCCATTTAGAAATTAAGTGTCTGAGCTAATTAAAACATATCAGTTTACATTATCTGCCGCAAAACTACTTGATAGCCAAATGTAATAGGAATCAGATAATTGTTTCCCGAGTCATGATAAAAACTGTATTTATTCGTGTAGCACTAATCTTCCAAAATGGCGGGCAAATGTGCTTATTTGTTAGCATATATACAAAATTTGATATAAATTGACCGAACCGTATGGTATATATACGTATATGCTATCAAATATGCATAACATGTTTGTATGACCACCATTTTGAAAATAAGTTCTTAATCAAATTAGCTATTATAAGTTTATATAGACTACCATTTTACAGGATGAGTATAAAAGAATACCCCAAATTTGAAGGTCTATAATATCAAAACCAAACAGCCCACAACCTTGGTTGACCAAACAAATGAACCGTGGAACTGTGAAGCGGCCCGAACGACACCTACGCGATAATCAAACTCGTTCCACACTCTTGTCAGCATGTCCGGTGTTACGGTTTGGATGCCGTCCGTAATTCTCGTTTTAAGGTCGTCAATGTTAACCGACAATGCTTATATGATGCTCTACCAGGATACAAAATTTGTTTCAAATCGATTGAATGATTCACGAAATATGATGTATCACCCTAAATTTTAAAATGGTTGCCATTTTGCAAGTATGTGCTCGGTATCGTGTCAAACTGAAAAAATTCAGTTGCTCCTACTATGTATAATACGTGTTTCGAGTTTTGTGAAAATCGGTTCACGCGTTCAAAAGTTTTTGGGGTGTTACACACACACACACACACATATACAACCTTACATACAAATACAAACACATAGACACACATACAGGAACGTAATCTCATAAGCCTTTCTTTCCTTTGTAAGTTAGGCTAAAAAGCTCAAAGTGCTTATTAATACCCACTGGGGAACGGCCGGCACCGTGCTTGTTAGTGCCAAAATTCCGTAATTTGATGTCATCTGATGTAAGGACACTTTAAATTTCCTAAGGCTCTCTGCATGCGGTTCTCATTTCAACATAGAAAACTGTATGCGACAGACCTTTTTACGTATAACTTCGGACATTTGTTTGCCGCACACAATTTCGAGGCCTCGTCTGAAACAATAAATACAATAGAGTCTGATAGCTTCGCAAAAAATTGTGCAAAAAATGGGGAGTGACATTGTAAAGTTTGTTTTTAAATAGTGTAGGAAATAGTTTTGCACAAGAAATAAATAAAATATTTTCAAATAATATGAAAGCAATTGCAATTACTAACATTTTGCTTACGTCAAGTACTGCCCTTATAAGGAATCGAGAAATCGTAAACACTCGTGTATATTGTGGTAAAATTTTATACGATTTAATTTAGTGATGTAGTATGGGTAAAATTCCATAAAATTCATTTCACATATCTGTATTCGTTGAATATGTGTTGATTTGTTTTAACAGTGAAATGTTGTACATGTAAAAAAAGGGCGTTTTTTTCATGAGAACGGAGTTGTGTCACGTCATCTATACGGAAATCTGACGCCTCCTTTAACTCCAGAATTTCTTATTGAGAATATTACAGACACTTGTTAACAAATTTCTCCCTTTTACAGTAACCCAACTTGACGTATCGTTAGCCAGTTTGTGGTGAAACGAATTAACGTGTGTGTTTTAACTTCCCTTGTCACTACAATAACATTTTCACTTTCATTAACAGAATTAATGCATTCCTTCTGTAACTAATCTTAATAAAAACTGTAAAAAACTTTATTTCGACGTACCTTCATAATTCAGTGTCATTTCCGTTTAAATTACTTACAATTTCTTAATTTACTCTCACCTAAGTACATTATTTTACGGTACACAAAATTTTTTTTTGTTCATATTAGGTACAGAATAACATCTATATGTTTATGTACAGATATTCACACAGCAGTTAGGTTTGCTCTTCATACATGCTCAATAAATATTATATAAATGTAATTATAGGATATCTGTTAGAAAATTGCGAGTCTTCTTTAGAATTACTCGAACAACGGTTCCCCATGAAAACCTTATCCTCAGCACATTAAAGAATATATGACATTTAACGCGGCACCATTCCGAGCAGAAACTACTGTGGACTAGCAATTCTCCTGTTTTCTTCCGTTTATCTTCATTCCTCTACCATATCCAGAAACTCTTCAATCTTTACATAACCAAGTCCATTGGCCTTTAATCGGGTATTCCTGTCGTCATTAGCTGTTCTTTGCTTTACCACAAGCGGATTCGGGCAATTAAAACTGGTATTAATCGTTAGGTCTTTTACTGAATTTTCCTTTCGCTGTCTACTGCTTTAAAAGAAAGTTGAGATACAAGAACTTTGACTGCTTAACTAGGTGTCTGTCAGTTATATATTTAAGTTCTGCTTTTGATAACACTTTTGTGATTAAATCAGATATAGAAGAACTGATATTAATGTTCTCAAAAGTTGAAATAACTTTTCAGGACTACAATTACGTGAAAATTTTGGCTTTGTTGGTCTATTTCAAAATTTTTCCGGTTGCATATGTGGGGGAAATTCTCTCTCGTGATATTATCTTGATTTTCCATTTGCTTTCTTCATTGAATATGAAGGGCGATTTATACGAGATGAAGCGGTGTTTTAGAGCGTTTTCCTAAGCACTTAGGCATGGGAATATATTAGTACAATAATTTATCTGGAAGGTTGAATAGGTTTTGTGAAGCTCATAAACCTCTCCAAAACGAGAACACATTGACGAGAACCTTACAAAATTCCAGGAATAACTTTCTAGCACTGTAAATCGCACGATTTAACAATACGGTTTTCACCAATATCTTATCAAATGTATTTGTATATATATTTTCCCGTAGTTACAGAAATTTTAATAACATAAGTAAAGCCTCGCAGTTCCAAACTAATTTGGAGTATCATTTATTTATAACTTTGGTATAATTTTTCCCAAGGCTACAAACATATCCCCGTTAGTTCAGACGTTCATCATAGAAGACCTATGACCAGCAAAGTCAGGCCTATATGCACTCCAATTGCCAAACCATATCGACGTTTGCCAGTTTCGTCTCCCTCGTTATTGAATGGGTGTTTCTTCCAAAAATAACAGCGTGTTTATGAGAAATATTGCGAATCTACATGCTGGTCAATATGAAACCAAAATACTTCCTTTCAATGGTATTATGTGTATATTTTCCTTCTGAATCTAGATTTCCTCGCTCTAGAAACGAAGCTCTTAAGGTTTGACCAATCAAATAGGCGTGTACTGAGTGTAAACATCTACGGAAAGGTTGCATTCGTTGTAGCGGCTCCTTTATTGGGCCACCTCGATATCTCTACACGTATAGACAAGTAACGCACTCCTTTCGTTATAATGTGAACTACTTGAAAACAAAGAAGCGCCATCAGGCCGTGTCTCAATTTAAAAAGTACTCTTTCGAGAAAGCACTTTTTCGCACAACCTGGCGAGAGCATTGCTTCGCGCTCTCGCTCTCTGAAACTGAGACGGCCACTCTATCGTTCCTCTCCAACATCACGCAGACAGCTGATGCCAAAAGGTACGAAATCGTGTTAAGCTAAAATCAAATTAACATATATTTAAGTAATATATATATTTTTATATATGTTCAAAAATTTCACAAACTATTATAGCACTGCTTGAGTAATTGTCGAGGCATAAAACATTATTTCTTTTGTTTTATATATTTCCGACACGTTACAGCAAAGCGACAAAAACAAACGAGTCTTTTTCAGACATCCTTATCTATATATTTTGTAAATACGTGTTACGTAAGCTATCTAAAAAATAATTAGAATTTTTTACTGACGTGTAAAATTCCACATGGTTTTGGCCCAGAAAGCTACTATAATATTATTCAGGCATTTGAACAATGTAAATAAATGTGGTGAGTGGCTATAGAGTGCAAGGGAGCACCAAAAAGCACGATTTTGTGCTCTCTCTGTGTGCTGTCGCTGTTTCGCGCTCTCTCCGACAAATTGAGACGACTAGAGAGCATTCTCTCTGACATCATCATGACGTAGTTGAAAGAACAAGAGCATCTCACTGGTTCCGGACAGTCGCAAGAAACATTTAAGCGAAGGTAAGGTTTACACATGTTTCTTACAGTTTACTGAAAGAACATTATCAGTGCGATGTTTCATTGTTCAGTAACATTCACTGAAAGCATGAGGCATGCCCATTATTTTACCGTATTGACGTTAGAAATTTGCGCTATACAAGCAGAACCGTGTTAATCACGGCCTTCAACCAGATAGAACGAGACTCCATCAATGGGCCACAGGCCCAATGATGGAAACTTCGTGTGCTGGCGTTTGCATCGATCATTTTGGGCTGGGTATGACGTAATGTCCGATAATTCAATGTTAGAGCCGATAAAATTTTGATAGGCCAATATTTGCAAAAAAAAAAACACGAATACGCGTTCTGCTGTATATGGCTGCAGGGGTGAAATACGGTCGATGGGAAGAGGGTAATATGGGTCGCGCTTTAGCTGCAGTGCGGAGTGGTGATATGAGTATGAGTGAGACTGCCATAAAGTACAGTATACCGTTGGCAATATTGCAAAACATCTAGAGAGCTTCGTATATTCGGGGTTTAAACTGCTGATAGAAAAGAGATTTCACATAATTGACCACGGAAATAACATTTCCGTAATAAATTTTACTACGCATTTATGAAGAGACCTCAGAACTCACTTTGAGACAGCCAAAGTAAGCTTCTTATGCTCGAACCAGAGGGTTTAATAAAGTAAATGTTCAGCATTTCTTTGATGTACTAGAGAGAACAGTTAACTGCAACCAGCCCGATGCAACGCGAGTGTTTAATGTTGATGGGACTGGTTTGTCTACAGCGAATGAGAAACTCAGAAAAGTGCTAGCTAGGAGAGGTAAAAAGGCTGTAGGTTCGATAGCCAATCAGTAAAAATAGCTGTACGACTGTGTGTATACGTTTCATACGTTAATGAGAAAATTTATTATGTTGGTTTTTGAAACATGTTATTAACACATTTGCAAAATTACTTCAGAAGTAACAATGGCCTTGGACGGAGTCAAATTAATTAACCAAGAACCTATATGTGACTATGAATATTAAATATATAATATATTTACTGTTATTAACACGTGTAATGTATTAAAAAGTTGTTATATAGCAGCTCGTTCATGATAACCGCCTGGCTTAATGAAAGAGACTGGCTTCTTTCACTAAGCCGTTCACACTTACTTTTGTTTGTTTCATATTTCGTTATCTTTAAATCACTTGGCTTATCTTTTTATACAGCGATCATCAATAGCTTAGAAAACAGGACGTTTTATTTAATTTGAAGGAGAATTTGGGAGTTTTGTTTAAGTGACAATTGATAGCAAAGTTTCCCGAGTTGCCTTAAGCTAACCTGTATTGGTGGAATGACAGACTTATCGTTTTTTTCATTTACATGAGTGATATTAGTGTGAGCGATTACAGGATGTTCGCGTTGTTGAAATGAATGGGAAAACACCTGACATTAACGAGTCACTTCCTATTTATCATAGGGATATTACGCCTATTTGAAGAGCCCCTAGATACTTAATCAGCTACAATTAATTGAAAATTGTTGTCTTTCTTTAACATTTTAATCTTTCGATTAATTGGTAGTATTGTTGCTTATATAAAATAAGTGCACCGAGGCAAGATGCTGAAGTTATTATATTTATTTTACTACAGTCCCTTAATGTTTAGCCTACTTTGCAAAGGAAAGATAGATTTATGAGATCACTTCCCTATGTGTGTATGTGTATTGCTGTGTGTGTGTCACTAAATCTTTTGAACCCGTGAACCGAATTGTACATAATTAGGTGCAGCTAAATAACTTAGTCAGGACACCCGACATTTATAGTTTTCAACCACGCCGAGTACGGTTTTCCAAAGTGACGGCAATTGCAATTTTAGGGTGCTATGTCATATCTCAGAAACTATTTAACAGATTTAAACTTAATTTCGCATGTATCGAATTTAGATAAAGGTATGTATATGAATCCGCCATTTGGGAAGATAGCGCTATTTGGAGATACCGATATAACTAATGAGCCACCTTCCTTTACATGGGTAATAATATTTTTTTTTGTTAAGTTCTTCAAAGCTTAGTTGGCATGTAGGCCTTGACTTATCGTTGACCACAATACCATTAGAAATGGAAACAGAAACATATGCAACAGTAGCGAGAAAAATTACAAATACGTGCGTGCCTTACCCGAGACTCGAACCAAGAAAACCTTGTTCCATAAGCTGCCGTGCAATCAACTTCATTACGGAGGTAGGATTCGAATCATCAATTCAGTTTGTTTGACCAACTTAAAACATAGCAGTTTACCATCACCTGCCGGAATACTATTTGTCATATTTGGTAGAAATCGGTTGATTTGTTCCCGAGATTTGACACAAATGTATTAATTTTTTAATGTGATAATATCTTACAAATTGGCAGACGATGGCAGGTTATGTAATAGCATATTTTATGTTTCTAACGTTTATTTACAGCACACCAATTTTTGTGAAAATTGATAAAATTATGTGGTATGTATAAAAAATTAAACCAAAATATTTATACAACTACCATTCCGAAAATAAGTGTCTTATCTATTCAAATTGCAAATGTTTACGTGTACTGCCATAGCATTAATTACACATCAACTTTGGTGGTAATCGGTTGATTAGTTTCTGTGATATTATGGAAAAGCTTAATTTTTTATGTAGTGCTTACCTTCTAAAATGGATGGCCAATAACAATATCATTATCCAATTTCAGTGCTTTTAATGATGCACTCTCAGCATATCGAATTTGGTTTAAATCGTTTGAATTGTTACCGAGAAATGACATATCACATACGTGCACTGAGTTCGATGAAATTCGTTTCACGCGTCCAAAAGTTTTCAGGGTCACACACACATTCACAAACAGAGAGGAAAGTGGTCTCATAAGAACGTTTGTGCTCTATTTCGGGAACCAGTTCAACAAATCCCCTTAAAATTTTGCACAAAAGCATAGCTACATGAGGCCACGTAAATTTACATGATTTAAGTGACTGGCATAGTTGTTTTCAAAGTGACGGCCCTGTAAATATTTCATGAACGTTAACCCTATCTAACAAAACTTTAGTTGACTGCAAATGAAGTTTATGCTCGATATACTATATTTGTAATGAAGATCATTACGTGCCAGATTAACGTAAGAGGAGCTCTGTTTTCGAATCCGGGTAAGGCACATGTGGATTTGTAGTTGTTTCGTAAGTTTCACGTATGTTTTTTGTTCCATTTCCATTTACATGTACCTATATCAACAAGACATTACGAACTTCGTCAAAATTATCTGCATGTTTGTACAGGAAGGTATGTTCATTATTTATATCAGGAACTTATTGTTAAATTTACTGGTTATTAATATTTGTGCCAAAATTACAGGAATGTTTAATACAATATGCATATATTTTCTTGTGATTTCCTACGGAAACTATCTGGCAGACATTTTCCAAGCTTTTACTTATAAAAGTCCAAAAAGAATTATTTTCCTCGGAGAAGCAGTTTCTCACCAACTTAGTAGCTGCAGATATTTTGTAGTCATACGGCATAATACGAAGGCAACTAATGTTTAGTAATTTTATAGTTATTTAGAGTCTGTGAAACACAAATACGAATGTAGCGATATAATCCTAGTTCAAATGATGAACCTTTCTTTTGGGGATAAAGATTTGTCAAATTTAATGACAGAAATGTGGATAACCAGTAAATATAACAGAATATAAACGATAAGATTATTCCATAAATTCAGTTTTTGCTACTGTTGTGAATGTTATCAATATTAATTAACAAAACAATTTTTTTAAATTAACCAAATGTCCATAAACTTTATTTTATTTTAACTTCTGTGATAAACTTGGAATGCAGTCGATAACTATGCTGTCTCTAGAATGGTAGTAAAATTCTTTCTTTTGAGCCAGGTAAATAATCATCTACAGTCATTAGACTAAGTATTTTTTTATCACTGAAAATGGCCCAAATAATTGCAAGAAACACTTTAAAGTATTGTTTAAATGGTATTATTATTTATATACTTACTTAAGTGCGATATTTGATTCACAAAATAAAACTTTGTAATGAGCTTTAAACTATTCAATCGTGTGCATAGTTTGATTATTTAGCTGTACTGTTACACTCGGAAACTGTGATAATTCATGTACGGCTCCGACATCTGTTGCAACTCTAACGCCAAGTGAAACAATTCACTTTGCACCACCAACCTACAAGCTCGTTAACTGAAAGAACATTTGGTTACCGCGTTGCAGAGTGCCGGAATTATATCACAAACTCGCTACCGCCACGAAATTACCCAGCTCGTTTTCCGTGCATTCCCTCCCGTCCCGGAAGCTCTATGTTTTCGCCAAGTGAGTTTTAATTTGGATGAAATTACCTCTCCGTTACCAGTTGCAAAATTTTAATATTTCCGAAAACTTTGTCAAGAGATATTTTTAGCCCACTTTCCGAAGGAAATATAAACTAATGAGATCACTTTCCTGCCCGTGTTTATGTGCGCATGTGTGTGTCTGCGTATACTGTTGTTGTTCTTGTTGTTCTTGTTGTGTGTGTGTGCTCGCGTGTGTGTGCTCGCGTGTGTGTGCTCGCGCACGTACCCGAAATCTTTTGAACGCATGAACTGAATATAACCATACTTGGGAGACATAGTACTTAGGAAGGGCGTCTGACTTTTATAATTTTCGACCACTCCGGGTACTTGTTTTCTAAATTTTAGACATTTTAAAATTTAGGACTGTGTCATATCTCCGTATCCTTTAAACGTTCTTAACCTACTTTAGTTTATTTACAGTGAATCATGTAAGCATGGAATTCCTAAACGTATTTTGTTTTTATCCGTCATTTTGGAAGACGATGAAAAATTGAGCTTTTAAGTAATGCATTGTAAACTATTCAAACGATTACCATCCAATTTCGCATGTAAGTAAGACCTGAGTTAGGCTATGTAAACGTCAGCGACTTAAATGTATAAAGCACTTATTTTCAAAATGGTGGTCATTTAAATTATTTAGGTATATTGGTATATAAACCATTACGTTCAACCAATTTCGACCAAAATTTGTATGCTGAAGGTATATATTAGAATTATCAAATACGCTAATAAAGAGCCTGTTTTGTCCGCAAAAATTTGTAAAACAGTGCCACATAAAAAAAAATTTTAAGCTATAGATCTGGAAACAAACAAACGATTCCTATAAATTTTACAAAATAAGTGGCATTGGGATATGCTATCAAATTTAAATGTTTTGAGGGAGCCAGACTCTAATTTTAAAAATGGTGGCCATATAAACATCGACAGCAGCTTCTTACTAATTCCAATTTATCTTCGCATGCTGGCAATATCAATAATTGAAATAAATTGTAGATATGCAGTCTCATTTGCATGCCATTTTGTGACATAGTAAAGAAGTTTTGTTATATCTATGGAAACAATGAGTCGATTCCTATCAAATTTCGAAAACAAGTAGAAATACGATAGGCCAAGTAAATTGGCATATTTTAAGTGGGTTAGATAATTTTCCGAAATGGCAGGTTTACAAACAATTAAGATTAGTAAAAATATCTACGAAAAGATATAAGAAATTTCAACTTATCTTTGTATTATAGAAGTATCTATTACAACCATAAAATATTTCTCTAAAGAATCTGTTTTTTTCCTCATTCTTAAGGCAGTTCCATATGAAATAAAGTTTTTACGTCATATCTCGCGAAAAAGTCAATCGATTTCCACAAAATTTAAGCAACAAGTTGTATTTTTACCGTCCATTAAAATTTATATGACTTTAGGGAGAAGTCAAATTTTTTCAATGTAACCGCCATGTATANTATTTTTACCGTCCATTTAAATTTATATGACTTTAGGAAGAAGTAAATTTTTTTCAATGTAACCGCCATGTACATACACAGTCGAATCACATTATTACGACCACCTGCTAGTATCCAGAGTAACTGCCCTTCTCAGCAGGGACAGCAGCTAGACGAGCTGGCAGTGACTAAGTCACATGCTGATATGTCTCCACGGGTATCTAGACCATGCTGTCTGCAGTGCATCCCACAACTTTTTAAAGGGTCCGTGGTGGAGGAGACAGACAGCGAACACGACGATCGAGGTGATCCAACAGATGTTCAATTGGACTGAGATCGGGGTTCTTTGGGGGCCAGGGAAGAACTTTGAAGTCTTGATCGTGCTCTTCCAGTCACGTGCGGACAGCCTTGTGGCAATGCGCATTATCGTGCTGGAAGATCCCATCCTCCCGAGGAAAGACAATCACAATGTACGGGTGGACGTGATCGCAGAGGATGGAGTCATAACCAAATCGATCAAGAATGCCTTCCACACGGTTGATCGGACCTAGAGAATAGCACGAGAACATTCCCCAGATCATAACAGTGCCCCCACTGCATTGTGCTCGTCCAGCGATGGATGCAGGGTGTCAGTTCTCCAACGTTTCTCGCCTGACAAGCTGATGCCCATTTGTTCTATGCAGCTGAAACCGTGACTCGTCGGAGAAGACTACTCGTTGCCAAACAGCAGTGGCCCAATTGTCATACTGTTAAACAAATTCCGGTTGTTTTTGTCGATGCACCTGTGATAGCATGGGTGCAGTCACCACCCTCCGTTTACTCCGGAGCCCCATTCGTAGAAGGGTTGGCTGAACTGTTGTGGTAGACACATGTCTGGTTGCCCCATGGCTCATTTGGACGGTGAGCTGTTCTACCGTAGCCTGTCGGTTGGCCTTCACGCACCGTCATAGTCAACGTTCACCTCGGACATCAATGGCTCGTGGAGCTCCGCAGTTTCCACGACGGTTATTTCCAATGATGCCAATCGTCCACTCACGATACACATTTGCCACAGAGGCACGTGAACAGTTCACAAACGTCGCTGTTTGCGAAATGCTGCTCCCCTTGGCCCGTGAGGCCAGTGATCATCTCTTTTAGCAACTCGGTTAAATCGCTTATCTAACCCATGACAGCACAAGAAGTGCACTGTGCGCATCCCACCGCCATTTTGCATCACCGGGACACTACTCCCTCAGTGCGGGGGAGGTACAAGCCCTTGTCAGAGCTCTTGTCCTCCCATTCGTCTATCATGTCTAGCACCCAGGTTGGGGACGGCTAGTCCGTCCCGCCTGGCTGTTGATCAAATTGTTTTTCTGCGGCAATCCAGCAGTCTGTTTTGTTGAAGGACCCCTGGGTAGCGCCAGGGGACCTGGTACCCATTAACTGTTTTCTCTCCTTCCCTGCCTGTGGGGAGAAAGAAGAGGAATGGTTCCCTAAAAACCCGGAATTTTAAAATTCAGGACTTGTTAAGAACCGCCGCGAAGACCGGAGTACTTCGTACATAACATTTTCGTCCGTCATTTATGAAAATAGAATCACGTGAAAAATTTGAGCTTTTATGACATGCCTTGGGGACGAAACAACCGATTCTCACCAGATTTATAATAAGTGGAACAGGCATTTCTTAACTGACGCAAATATAATTTATTTAGGTAAATTGATTTACCAATTATACAGTAAACAACATTCAAAAATTTTTCAATGCTCCCAGTACATATAAGCAGCATCAAATATATACACTGAAGAGCAAAAAAAAAACTGTACACCTGCCTAATATCGTGTAGGGCCCCCGCAAGCACGCAGAAGTGCCACAAGATGACGTGGCACGGACTCGACTAATGTCTGAAGGTATGGAGGAGGCAATTCACACCATGAATCCTGCAGGGCAGTCCAAAAATCCATAGGAGTGTGAGGCGGTGGAGATCTCTTCCGAACAACACGTTGCAATACATCTCATATATGCTCAATAATTTTCATGTCTGGTGATTTAAGTGGCCAATGGAATTGTCTAAAGTCAGAAGAGTGTTCCTGGTGCCACTCAGTAACAACTCTCGACATGTGGTGTGTCGCATTGTCCTGCTGGAATTGTCCACGTTCGTCGGAATGCACAATGGACATGAATGAGTGCAGGTGATCGGACAGGATGCTTACGTATCTGTCACCTGTCAGAGTCGTATCTAGACGTATCAGGGGTCCCATTTCACGCCAACTGCACACGCCCCATACCATGACAGAGCCTCCACCAGCTTGAACAGTCCCCTGTTGACGTGTAGTGTTCATGGATCCATGAGGATGTCTCCCTACCCATACACGTCCATCCACCCGATACAATTGGAAACGAGACTCGTCAGACCAGGCAACGTATTTCCAGTCATCAACAGTCCATTGGTGGTGTTGGCAGGCCCAGGCGAGGCGTAAAGCTTTGTGTCGTGCAGTCAACAACGGTACACGAGTGGGCCTTCGGCTCCGAAAGCCCATATCAATGATGGTCCGTTGAATAGTTCGCACGCTGGCACTTGTTGATGCCCTAGCATTGAAATCTGCGCCAATTTGAGAAAGGGTTGCACGTCCATCACGTTTAATGATTCTCGTCAGTCATCGTTTGTCCCGTTCTTTCACGATCTTTTTCCAGCCGCAGCGATGTCGAAGATTTGATGTTTTACCGGATTCCCGATATTCACGGTACACTTGTGAAATGCGAGTACGCAAAAATCCAAATTTTATCGCTCCCTCGGAAATTCTATGTCGCATCTCTCGTGCGCCGACTATAACACCACCTTCAAACTCACTTAAATCTTGATAACCTGCCATTGTAGCAACAGTAACCGATGTAGCAACTTTGCCAGACGCTTGTTGTCTTATATAGGCACTGCCGACTGCATCGCGTTACTCTGATTGGTTCTGTACCTCTGTTATTTGCATACGCATTCCTATATCAGTTTTTTAGCTCTCCAGTAAATGACAATTTTGCCCACTCTTTGTAAGGCAACGCCCGGTGACAAGATGGGATATTTCTGCAATATTTCAGGAAACAATCAACTAAATTCCGCCAAATTGTTTTACATAAGTAGTACTACAGTAAGCTACATATCTAAATTCCAGGATTAAGGTGACTGTTATATTTATTTTCAAAATGAAGGCTCTGTAAATATTTCATGCTAATAATCCCTATCTATCAGAACACTAGACTGATTACAACCGAAGTTGATGCTCCTAAACCTTCATCCTTAATGCAGTTCATTGCCTACTACCTTACGGTACGATGAGTTCTGGGTGCAAGTCCCGAGTAAGGCACGAGTGTATTTTGTATGATAATCATTTCACTAGTATTGCATATGTTTCTGGTTCCAACTCGAACGTTATCTCTGTCAAGAAGACGCAAAGGCCAACTAACCATCTAAGCTTTTAAGAATTTCATCAAAATTATTTGCATCCGTTTAAAGGAAAGTGGGTTCATTGGTTATAAAGGCAACTTGTTATATTTACTGCCGTGTTTGTCACTGGTCCTGCGTGTTCTGTGGAGTTCGCAGGTTGAAAGTCAAGTGAGCGGAATACAGTTACAACCGCATACACTGCACGAATCGCAATCACGTTTTTGGCTATTAGCAAGCAAAATAAACTCCGCCAACCGACGAACACAAGATTAACAGCGTTGTTACCAATTTCGATTATTCGCCTATGCGTACTTGCTACCTTAAAATAAAATTTGAAGTGTCGGAATATAGGTATTTTTTTTTTTTTCAAAATAGCCTATTTCTTAGGCTAATTCACGACAGTTTAAAGACAAAAATGGTGCACATCAAGTTAAGTTAATTTTACCTTAAAAATTCGACATAACAGTAAAACTGTGCTTAGCAGCAACATTTACTGAGAAATTCGCATGATACTCATATTCCTAAGTATATTGACAACGTCTACGAAATTAATTGTTAGTTTCTACTAATTTAGTACATTTTAAAAAAATACTGCTTTGTTGTATCCGGACAGTAAATTCAAATGCTTAAAAAATTAAGGAGAAAGAAAGTTAATGTCTATCACATAATAAATTTTTCAGGGATTAGCCATTTTGCAGGACTTGCTAGAATCATGGAAATAATTTAATAAATGTTGTATGTTGTCCTTGTATAGGGACAAAATTGAGCTTTACTGTATCATTATCTAGTGTTTATAATCCGGCTTATTTAAAGTTGTGTGTGCTTAGTGCTATAAGTATTTGTTAACAACTTAATATCACAAACTGCACAACTAGANTGGCCTTCACGCACCGTCATAGTCAACGTTCACCTCGGACATCAATGGCTCGTGGAGCTCCGCAGTTTCCACGACTGTTATTTCCAATTATGCCAATCGTCTACTCACGATACACATTTACCACAGAGGCACGTGAACAGTTCACAAACGCCGCTGTTTGCGAAATGCTGCTCCCCTTGGCCCGTGAGGCCAGTGATCATCTCTTTTAGCAACTCGGTTAAATCGCTNTTGCGAAATGCTGCTCCCCTTGGCCCGTGAGGCCAGTGATCATCTCTTTTAGCAACTCGGTTAAATCGCTTATCTAACCCATGACAGCACAAGAAGTGCACTGTGCGCATCCCACCGCCATTTTGCATCACCGGGACACTACTCCCTCAGTGCGGGGGAGGTACAAGCCCTTGTCAGAGCTCTTGTCCTCCCATTCGTCTATCATGTCTAGCACCCAGGTTGGGGACGGCTAGTCCGTCCCGCCTGGCTGTTGATCAAATTGTTTTTCTGCGGCAATCCAGCAGTCTGTTTTGTTGAAGGACCCCTGGGTAGCGCCAGGGGACCTGGTACCCATTAACTGTTTTCTCTCCTTCCCTGCCTGTGGGGAGAAAGAAGAGGAATGGTTCCCTAAAAACCCGGAATTTTAAAATTCAGGACTTGTTAAGAACCGCCGCGAAGACCGGAGTACTTCGTACATAACATTTTCGTCCGTCATTTATGAAAATAGAATCACGTGAAAAATTTGAGCTTTTATGACATGCCTTGGGNTTCTCACCAAATTTATAATAAGTGGAACAGGCATTTCTTAACTGACGCAAATATAATTAATTTAGGTAAATCGATTTACCAATTATACATTAAACAACATTCAAAAATTTTTCAATGCTCCCAGTACATATAAGCAGCATCAAATATATACACTGAAGAGCCAAAAAAACGGTACACCTGCCTAATATCGTGTAGGGCCCCCGCAAGCACGCAGAAGTACCACAAGATGACGTGGCAAGGACTCGACTAATGTCTGAAGGTATGGAGGAGGAAATTCACACTATGAATCCTGCAGGGCAGTCCAAAAATCCATAGGAGTGTGAGGCGGTGGAGATCTCTTCCGAACAACACGTTGCAAGACATCTCATATATGCTCAATAATTTTCATGTCTGGTGATTTAAGTGGCCAATGGAAGTGTCTAAAGTCAGAAGAGTGTTCCTGGTGCCACTCAGTAACAACTCTCGACGTGTGGGGTGTCGCATTGTCCTGCTGGAATTTTCCACGTTCGTCGGAATGCACAATGGACATGAATGAGTGCAGGTGATCGGACAGGATGCTTACGTATCTGTCACCTGTCAGAGTCGTATCTAGACGTATCAGGGGTCCCATTTCACGCCAACTGCACACGCCCCATACCATGACAGAGCCTCCACCAGCTTTAACAGTACCATGTTGACGTGTAGTGTCCATGGATCCATGAGGATGTCTCCATACCCGT
Source organism: Clitarchus hookeri (assembly GCA_002778355.1). Taxonomy (NCBI): domain Eukaryota; kingdom Metazoa; phylum Arthropoda; class Insecta; order Phasmatodea; family Phasmatidae; genus Clitarchus; species Clitarchus hookeri. The sequence goes on from NQII01000647.1 coordinate 222,020, forward strand.
ACACGTCCATCCACCTGATACAATTGGAAACGAGACTCGTCAGACCAGGCAACGTATTTCCAGTCATCAATCAGTCCATTGGTGGTGTTGGCGGGCCCAGGCGAGGCGTAAGCTTTGTGTTGTGCAGTCAACAACGGTACGCGAGTGGGCCTTCTGCTCCGAAAGCCCATATCAATGATGGTCCGTTGAATAGTTCGCACGCTGACACTTGTTGATGCCCCAGCATTGAAATCTGCGCCAATTTGAGAAAGGGTTGCACGTCCATCACGTTTAATGATTCTCGTCAGTCATCGTTTGTCCCGTTCTTTCACGATCTTTTTCCAGCCGCAGCGATGTCGAAGATTTGATGTTTTACCGGATTCCCGATATTCACGGTACACTCGTGAAATGGTCGTACGCGAAAATCCAAATGTTATCGCTACCTTAGAGATGCTATGTCCCANCTGAATTCCCGATATTCACGGTACACTTGTGAAATGGTAGTACGCAAAAATCCAAATTTGATCGCTACCTTGGAAATGCTATGTCCCATCTCTCGTGCGCCGACTATAACACCACCTTCAAACTCACTTAAATCTTGATAACCTGCCATTGTAGCAGCAGTAACCGATCTAGCAACTTTGCCAGACGCTTGTTGTCTTATATAGGCACTGCCGACTGTATCGCGTTACTCTGATTGGTTCCATACCTCTGTTATTTGCATACGCACGCCTATATCAGTTTTTTAGCTCTCCAGTAAATGACAATTTTGCCCACCTTTTGTAAGGCAACGCCCGGTGACAAGATGTGATATTTCTGCAATATTTCAGGAAACAATCAACTAAATTGTTTTACATAAGTAGTACTACAGTAAGCTAAATATCTAACATTTCAGGATTAAGGTGACTGTTATATTTATTTTCAAAATGAAGGCCCTGTAAATATTTCATGCTAATAAACCCTATATACCAGAACACTAGACTCATTACAACCGAAGTTGATGCTCCTAAACCTTCATCCTTAATGCAGTTCATTGCCTACTACCTTACGGTACGATGAGTTCTGGGTGCAAGTCCCGAGTAAGGCACGAGTGTATTTTGTATGATAATCATTTCACTAGTGTTGCATATGTTTCTGGTTCCAACTCGAATGTTATCTCTGTCAAGAAGACGCAAAGGCCATCTAACCATCTAAGCTTTTAAGAATTTCATCAAAATTATTTGCATCCGTTTAAAGGAAAGTGGGTTCATTGGTTATAAAGGCAACTTGTTATATTTACTGCCGTGTTTGTCACTGGTCCTGCGTGTTCTGTGGAGTTCGCAGGTTGAAAGTCAAGTGAGCGGAATACAGTTACAACCGCATACACTGCACGAATCGCAATCACGTTCTTGGCTATTAGCAAGCAAAATAAACTCCGCCAACCGACGAACACAAGATTAGCAGCGTTGTTACCAATTTCGATTATTCGCCTATGCGTACTTGCTACCTTAAAATAAAATTTGAAGTGTCGGAATATNTTGTTACCAATTTCGATTATTCGCCTATGCGTACTTGCTACCTTAAAATAAAATTTGAAGTGTCGGAATATAGGTTTTTTTTTTTTTTTCAAAATAGCCTATTTCTCAGGCTAATTCACGACAGTTTAAAGACAAAAATGGTGCACATCAAGTTAAGTTAATTTTACCTTAAAAATTCGACATAACAGTAAAACTGTGCTTAGCAGNTTGTTACCAATTTCGATTATTCGCCTATGCGTACTTGCTACCTTAAAATAAAATTTGAAGTGTCGGAATATAGGTATTTTTTTTTTTTTCAAAATAGCCTATTTCTTAGGCTAATTCACGACAGTTTAACGACAAAAATGGTGCACATCAAGTTAAGTTAATTTTACCTTAAAAATTCGACATAACAGTAAAACTGTGCTTAGCAGCAACATTTACTGAGAAATTCGCATGATACTCATATTCCTAAGTATATTGACAACATCTACGAAATTAATTGTTAGTTTCTACTAATTTAGTACATTTTAAAAAAATACTGCTTTGTTGTATCCGGACAGTAAATTCAAATGCTTAAAAAATTAAGGATAAAGAAAGTTAATGTCTAGCATATAATTAATTTTTAAGGGATTAACCATTTTGCAGGATTTGCTACAATCATGGAAATAATTTTATAAATGTTGTATGTTGTCCTTGTATAGGGACAAAATTGAGCTTTACTGTATCATTATATAGTGTTTATAATCTGGCTTATTTAAAGTTGTGTGTGCTTAGTGCTATAAGTATTTGTTAACAACTTAATATCACAAACTGCACAACTAGAATTCTCCTTAACACCTAAAATTACTTTTCACTGGAATTTGTGTGACCTGCTCAAAACATCTTAGTTTACATGACCTGCCGTAGTGATATTTTTTTTGTAAAATTGATGGGAATCTGTTGATTTTCTTCGGCGATATGATATAAAAGTTTTAATTCATGTAATACTATCTTGCTAAATGGCGGACAAAGATACTTTGTGACGACACATTCGATGGTTTTAAAATATAATATACTGCCAATTATACAAAGTTAAATGGCTATATTACCACCATTTAAAATAGGTATCTGATCTACTTAAAACATATTAGTTCACATCACCTGCCGCAATACTACTTGTTTGCCAAATACGGTAGGTATCCGTCAATTTTTTCCTGTGTTATGATATAAAATCTTTCTTTATTCCTGTGTCGCAATAGCTGACAAAAGAGGCTTCGTTTTGACACATTCGATAGTTATAATATATACTGCCAGCATACAAAATTAAAATATAATTTATTACATGGTTTAGACAATATAACGTACTAATCTAAATTGGTAATGTGGCCGCCATTTAAAAAATAAGATTTAAATTAATTAAAGATATACCAGTTTACTAAATCTGCTACAGTACTAATTGTTTGCCAAATTTGGTAGGAATCGGCCAATTGTTTTTTGAAAGTTGACATAAAAACTTTATATATTCGTATGGCTGACCGACAATAATATCCATCTCTTAATCTTACAAAAAGTCTTTCAAAATGGATAAAAAAGTGACTATGTGTTGGCATATATAATGCTTCTAATAAAAACTATCAGCATTAAATTTGGTTTAAATTGGTGATGGTATGGTAGATATCAAATAAACCTTAAATATTTGTATTGCCACTATTTTGAAAGTAAGCACCTAATCAATTTAAATCGCACACGTTTAAATTATCTACCATGGTATTACTTACCTGCCAAATTTGGAATGAATTGGTTCAGTAGTTTTCGAGCTTTAAAATAAAGACTTTAGTTATACAAGGGTAGCTATCTTTCAAAATGGCTGAGTAACAATAATATTAATCTGTTAATTTAATGTTTACGGGACGCACTGCCATAATTCCATTTTTTTTAAATCGATAGGATGGTTTCCGAGATATGACATATTACCTTAAATATTAAAATAGCCGTCACTTTGAAAGTAACCGCCATGCGTGGTTAAAAACTACAAAAATTAAATGTCCCTACTAAATGTAATATGTGTATCGAGTTATGTGAAATTCGGTGTTCGAGTTGAAAAATGTTTCGAGGAGGAGGACTCACACATGCACAGACACACAAGTAGCTTCACACAAATTCACACACATAAAAACACATACACAGACAGGAAAGGTGACCTCATAAATCTTTATTTCCTTCGGAAAGTATGCTAATAAGCATTAGTTATGGTCAAATGTATAAAAGTCAGGTACCCCTACTATGTATGCACTATACGTTCTAAAGTAAACACTTTTGAAATCAACATTTGAAAAATAAACACGAATCACATATTATGTTACCGTATACAGCCATGCAGGTTCCCAGTTAAGCCGGCAGTGAATTTAGTCAAATAGATCCAAGTATTGAGGTTGTATTACAAGTATTATGTTTAAATTTATGGTAGATCATGTTCCCGTGTTTTAAATTTACACATATTATAGCATGAATTAGTATATTAGTAAAACATTTCTGTTTCTAACAATTTCATGTTTTAACTAGCCAGATGCATTAATAAAGTCACTGGGCCCATGATAGTGTTAATGTTTCATGTGGCGGAACGATACAAAACGAGGAGAAAAAACATCTAAAACAGGGCTTTCAAAATTGCTCATTCAACCGTACACATCCTATACCAAGATGGATTAAAAACTGTTACAAAGGTTAACAAGTTTTATAGTTTTTATAGTGACATACAAAAGGACACACTCAGTCGCAAAGCCATTTTAAAAGTTTTCTACGGAGAGGCAGACCGTATAGCTACTTCAAAAGGACATATTTCCAAAGNGACAAAAGAGGCTTCGTTTTGACACATTCGATAGTTATAATATATACTGCCAGCATACAAAATTAAAATATAATTGATTACATGGTTTAGACAATATAACGTACTAAGCTAAATTGGTAATGTGGCCGCCATTTAAAAAATAAGATTTAAATTAACTAAAGATATACCAGTTTACTAAATCTGCTACAGTACTAATTGTTTGCCAAATTTAGTAGGAGTTGGTCAATTGTTTTCTGAAAGATGACATAAAAACTTTATATATTCGTATGGCTGATCAACAATAATATCCATCTCTTAATTTTACAAAAATTATTTCAAAATTGATAAAAAAAAGTGACTGTGTTGACATATATAATGTTTCTAATAAAAACTGTCAGCATTAAATTTGGTCTAAATTGGTTGAACGGTATGGTAGAGCCTTATTTACCTTATAATAAACCTTAAATATTTGTATTGCCGCCATTTTGAAAGTAATTTCCTAATCAATTTAAATCGCATACGTTTAAATTACCTACCATCGTATTACTTACCTGCCGAATTTGGAAGGAATTGGTTCAGTAGTTTTCGAGCTTTAAAATAAAGACTTTAGTTATACAAGGGTAGCTATCTTTCAAAATGGCTGNTTGGTTCAGTAGTTTTCGAGCTTTAAAATAAAGACTTTAGTTATACAAGGGTAGCTATCTTTCAAAATGGCTGAGCAACAATAATATTCATCTCTTAATTTAATGTTTACGGGACGCACTGCCATAATTCCATTTTTTTTTAATCGATAGGATGGTTTCCGAGATATGACATATTACCTTAAATATTCAAATGACCGTCACTTTGAAAGTAACCGCCATGCGTGGTTAAAAACTACAAAAATTAAATGTCCCTACTAAATGTAATATGTGTATCGAGTTATGTGAAATTCGGTGTGCGAGTTGAAAAATTTTTCGAGGAGGAGGACTCACACATGCACAGACACACAAGTAGCTTCACACATATTCACACACATAAAAACACATACACAGACAGGAAAGGTGACCTCATAAACCTTTATTTCCTTCGGAAAGTATGCTAATAAGCATCAGTTATGGTCAAATGTATAAAAGTCAGGTACCCCTACTATGTATGCACTATACGTTTAAAGTAAACACTTTTGAAATCAACATTTGAAAAATAAACACGAATCACATATTATGTTACCGTATACAGCCATGCAGGTTCCCAGTTAAGCCGGCAGTGAATTTAGTCAAATAGATCCAAGTATTGAGGTTGTATTACAAGTATTATGTTTAAATTTATGGTAGATCATGTTCCCGTGTTTTAAATTTACACATATTATAGCATGAATTAGTATATTAGTAAAACATTTCTGTTTCTAACAATTTCATGTTTTAACTAGCCAGATGCATTAATAAAGTCACTGGGCCCATGATAGTGTTAATGTTTCATGTGGCGGAACGATACAAAACGAGGAGAAAAAACATCTAAAACAGGGCTTTCAAAATTGCTCATTCAACCGTGAACATCCTGTACCAAGATTGATTAAAAACTGTTACAAAGGTTAACAAGTTTTATAGTTTTTATAGTGACATACAAAAGGACACACTGAGTCGCAAAGCCATTTTAAAAGTTTTCTACGGAGAGGCAGACCGTATAGCTACTTCAAAAGGACATATTTCCAAAGTAAGGAATTTTAAATTTAAATGCACTGGCGAAACACAGCCTACATTCACAGCTAGGTTCCTACAAATTAAGCAGTTTTAGACACACTGATGTGATACATTGCAACTTTCAAATATAATTCGGTGGGGATCGGTGTTATATTTAAAACAAACAAATTCATATAGATTTAGAAAGTTATCGGTATAAAAAACTATAGCCAAACAGTTAATTGATATATAAAATTATATATCTAGACGAATATTCATAGACACATCCGACAAATTAGATTCTGCTGTAGCCACACTTACCGAGTGTATACAGAGAGGCGCCAACTTCGTGCCCACCGAACAAATTAACNTACAGAGAGGCGCCAACTTCGTGCCCACCGAACAAATTAACTAAAATAATCAAACTCTCCCATTCTACAATCGCGAATTAATTTCACAAGAAAACAGACTTCGCAGGCGTTACTCCCGCAACCGAAATCCGCAAACCAAAACTCTCGTCCATGAATAGCGAGAGAAAATCGACACAGAAATCCACACATGGCAAGCATATCGGTGGGGTAGTAAATTATCATCTCTACTGAAAATACACCAGAACAGCCTGTGGCCAACTAACAAGACTTACACAAACGAACGAGATACAGTCACTCCATACACCTGATGGCGTCGTTCGTGCCCTGCAGTACAAAGCAGAAGCGCTTGNCAAACGAACGAGATACAGTCACTCCATACACCTGATGGCGTCGTTCGTGCCCTGCAGTACAAAGCAGAAGCGCTTGCTTCGCATCTGGAGCAGGTCTTCCAGCCTAAAGTCACACGCAACGACTCCCAATATATGGATTTAATTTTTTGCAACTTGGCCCTCTGCCTTGAACAACCACTGTTGAGGAACCTGAATACACACATGCGGATGAAATGAAGCACATGTTTCACCTCATGAATACCCGCAAAGCCCCCAACTTTAATAAGATACAAGCTCTCACTTAGGCGTGTCTCTTACAGCACACCTGAATCTATTGCTGAAGTGTTTAACAGCAGATTCAGACTTGCAGACTACCCAACCTCGTGGAAAATGTGAATTTAATTGTCTTCACCAAGCCTGGAAAATATAAAACCAAGCCAAAAAAAATACCACCACATCAGTCTGTTAAGTGTTTTTTCAAAATTATTTGAGAAAGTTATACTCAATAGGTTGGAAAAGCACATTACGAATGAACACTTAATGCCAAACGAACAATTTGGCTTCAAGCAAAAACACCGCACGACCCACCAGCCTGTGAGGCTGGCTGAATACATAACCCAGACTCTCGGCTGGAAACAATACACAACCGCAGTATTCCTCGATGTAGAAAAAGCGTTTGACCATGTGTTACACGCAGGCCTGATGCATAAACTCCACTCCACCAGTTTCCCTGCCAGCTACGGAAAATTACCTCGAGACGAGAATTACAGACGAGAATTTGCTGTCACTGTGCAAGTAGCTACATCCTGACACAAGGTTATAAGAACTGGTGTTCTCCAGGAAGCATATTGGGCCCTGTCCTTTTTAATATGTACACACATGATATCCCGCGCTCCACATCATGGAGTGCCCAACTCGGCGTCTANCAAACGAACGAGATACAGTCACTCCATACACCTGATGGCGTCGTTCGTGCCCTGCAGTACAAAGCAGAAGCGCTTTCTTCGCATCTGGAGCAGGTCTTCCAGCCTAAAGTCACACGCAACGACTCCCAATATATGGATTTAATTTTTTGCAACTTGGCCCTCTGCCTTGAACAACCACTGTTGAGGAACCTGAATACACACATGCGGATGAAATGAAGCAGATGTTTCACCTCATGAATACCCGCAAAGCCCCCAACTTTAATAAGATACAAGCTCTCACTTAGGCGTGTCTCTTACAGCACACCTGAATCTATTGCTGAAGTGTTTAACAGCAGATTCAAACTTGCAGACTACCCAACCTCGTGGAAAATGTGAATTTAATTGTCTTCACCAAGCCTGGAAAATATAAAACCAAGCCAAAAAAAATACCACCACATCAGTCTGTTAAGTGTTTTTTCAAAATTATTTGAGAAAGTTATACTCAATAGGTTGGAAAAGCACATTACGAATGAACACTTAATGCCAAACGAACAATTTGGCTTCAAGCAAAAACACCGCACGACCCACCAGCCTGTGAGGCTGGCTGAATACATAACCCAGACTCTCGGCTGGAAACAATACACAACCGCAGTATTCCTCGATGTAGAAAAAGCGTTTGACCATGTGTTACACTCAGGCCTGATGCATAAACTCCACTCCACCAGTTTCCCTGACAGCTACGGAAAATTACCTCGAGACGAGAATTACAGACGAGAATTTGCTGTCACTGTGCAAGTAGCTACATCCTAACACAAGGTTATAAGAACTGGTGTTCTCCAGGAAGCATATTGGGCCCTGTCCTTTTTAATATGTACACACATGATATCCCGCGCTCCACATCATGGAGTGCCCAACTCGGCGTCTATGCTGACGACACAGTGCTATACTCACGATCCACAAATTTGGATATGGCTGTGCGCTATGCCCAAGACCACTTAAATGTACTCCAAAGATACTTTCGCAACTGGCGAATTGAAATAAATGTGGGGAAGTGCGAAGTCATAATTTTCACACGCAAGCACCTACCCCAGGCCCTCTCTTACATCACTTTGTTCCAGGAGATTATTCCCTACAAAACCGAGGTGAAATACCTCGGTGTGACCATGGATAGAGGGCTGTCATGGCAACGACATGTCACTGTAAAGCGCCAGCAAGCTTTTGCCATGCTGGCGGTCCTCTATCCAATATTTAATTATGAAGGTGGCCTTACAGTAAATAATGGTGTTACTGTATACAAATCCGTTATACGCCCTATGTTACTATAGCAGCGCCAGCCTGGGCCTACTGCGCTAATGTATATATGGCTAAACTACAGAGAGTGCAGAACAAATGCTTCAAAATAGCTGCCCATGTACCAAGATACATCACTACCCTAGAGTTACATAGAGATGGAAGTTATTAAGGACATGGCAGAGAAGTTCTATGTCACAACCCCTGAATCCACCAATCCTGTGATCAGTGCACTAGGGGACTATGGCCCCGATAAACCACAGCGGTACAAAAGGCCTAAATCACTATTGGCGCACAGGCCGCCGTAGTAATTGAGTGCCACACATCCCCACAGCGAACATCTGTAACGTCTGCGTGCACTAACACTCACGTGACCCACACCACCGCTCCTCAGTACATACCAGTACACCACATATTACACATGCACACTGTTCCCTCATAAAACACCCTGCGAAGTACTATGTGCCTGTAGTCATAAGCCGTATGCATACACCACACAGCCTGTGGGTCAGTGGAGGGCGGCTGTGGTGTCACATTGGATAAACTTCAAGAAACTTGGCCCTTCCTCAAGCCCTCAAGAGTTACACCACATCGGACCTAGGAGATGAAGAAGACCCCCTCGAGGTGAACAAGCCTCAAGATCTCGCGCAACACATGGCAGTCGCG